>VUQR01015275.1:9723-29709 GCA_015108515.1 Hemichromis elongatus | reverse complement strand
GGAATATGGTCTGGAACACACTTCCTAGCTGCCCTGCACAGTACCTCAGAACTCGACTGCTGATGTTGTCAGGGCCGGGTGAGCTCCTCTCCCTGGTCCTCCTGAGGGCTCTCACCATGTCCTCGGTCTTGAAGGTGAGTGCAGAGCTGCCAGGTTTGAGTGAGGATCTGGACTCCTCAAGCTGGGTGATGTTGTCTGTCTCAAACCTGGTGTAGAAAGCGTTGAGGTCGTCGGGGAGGGAGGAGGGGCTGCTGCCCACCACCTGGATGGTTCTGGGGGTGGTGACTGCAGTGTTCACAGAAGCCATGGTTTTGAGGCCCTGCCAGGCTGAATGGAGGTCCCCTGTGGTGAATTTTTTTTTGTAATGTTGATTTTGCCTGTATTGACCACATAACTTCCTAAATCAGGTAATGAGACAGTTGTGAGAGCACACGAACACAGGTTAGTTTCCTTAAAATAAAATTTAAAAACTACCACATTAACTGTGGACATTAAACTTTCTGGATTAAGACAAAATTTCAGAACAGAACTACCATTATCAGCCTTGAGCGTCAATCTGCCAGTAAGAGCTGTCGTGTCATTGAGCTGCTTCAGAAACGGGCGTGGCTGAAAATAACTACACTTTGTAAAGATATGCAAATAAATTTTAGTGTCACCTATGGTGCAAAGCTCTTTATAGTCAGCTACCCTAACTTATTTTGGTCCCGTGTATGCAATGAACTCATTGATCCATGTTCTGATTTGAATCCTCAGACTCTACATATTACGTGTATGTGCTTTTACACTTACTGTGCTGTAGACCACCTCGGCAGGAATGTGATTGTTTTCAGTATTCCAATGAAATGCTGGTTTTTCTGACGGCGATATACTCGAATTACAATGTGGATTCGACTCGACTGAAAACTTACGTTAAAATCAACAATAAAAAACATTTTACTGAATAAAGGTGCGCTATGTTGAGAATAAAGAAAGTATGTGCCAAACGGCCATATCAAATAACATGCATTCAGTTGGTGATAGAGAAAATGTGCAAATATACTTTTGTTTGGTCCTAATTTTCACTAAATTTTACACATAATTCATTTTCATTTCTAATTGTCACAGAATATTCAGTCACTGCATTTAATTTTATCTGAGATCTTCAGCAATTTCCACATCGCCCTCAGACCCGAATGCTCTTCTTAAAAGTTTAAATGAATTCGGCTTAAAATGTAAGAGAATGAGAAGCTGTTATACTCTGCAAACGCATGGCTGCCAAGTGTTTTTCTTCTCCTTATATGCAGTAAAAGTGTTTTGCTTTGTATATTATTTACAAATAAATAATATCTGACGTATTCCTTTTGACTAAAGGTGGTAGCATTTGGTTCATTTTGTGAAGAGTGAAAATACACATCAAACATCTGTGACCAAGCCTGTGACCAATGACTGTGACAGATGGTGTTTGGGCTTTGTCTAGCTGACGAACCCAAGAAAGCCTGCCAATGTTGAACAGGTTTGAATACAAAAGTTTTCTTTTGGGGTAAAGCTGCCTGAGAATGTCATTTATTCCAGCAGTAACAATATTTCCTGACTTTACATCACAACAGAAAAACAGGCCGTCACAATTTTTAGACCATGAGTTAAACAAGAAACTGGGAGATTCTTCGATATTGACATCAATTCACTTTGGTCATTTATTTCTTTATTAAAAAAAAAAAAAGCCAGTTCATAAAGAATGAAAAATGAAAGAAAGAAAACAAAAACATGGATCTGGTTTTATGCCAAGAATTAATGAGCAAGACAAGAATCAGGCTCCTGAGTGTTTGCTGGTATTTAAGCTCTCAGGCAAGAAGAAACAAGAAGAAAACTTTGTTTCAGACATGGGGAAACATTCAACCTCTCGCCCAAAAGAGCACCAGATGAGACAGCTACTGCTCCGCTTTCTCTTGTGCTGTTCCCGTCACCAGCAGCAGGTTGCAGGCCATAAACTGGACATTGAGCACGTTGCTGGTGTTTCCAGTGTACATTCCCACCAACTCGCTGGACAAGCTGTCAGCTGGCGTCCCACTGTGGGAGTTGCGGATGTCCCACACCCGCACTGAGTTGTCCATAGATGAAGAGGCTACTAGGCTGCTGTCCGGACTGAAGGACAAGCTGGTGACACTATCTGTGTGTCCTCTTAGGTCTTTAAACAAAGTCCCTGATGCCAAGTCCCACAGCTTCACCCGCTGGTCCTCACCAGCAGACGCCAAGTACTTGCCGTTTGGTGAAAAAGCGAGTGACAGCACAGGGCCACGGTGGCCTGTAAAAAGACGAACAGACGCCCCCTGCTGGGTGCTCCAAAGACGCACAGTCTTGTCTGTGGAACCGGTGGCTAAATAGTTAGAGTTCGGGTGGAATTTCACACAGTCAACATCAGAAAGATGGCCTGCATAGAGCCTCAGTGGGTATGTCCGGGAGAATGTCCAGAGGCGGGCGGTGCGATCGTGAGAGCAACTGGCAAAGTAAAGGCTGCAGGGGCTGACGTCCACATCCCACACTGGGTAGACATGCCCCTGGTAGACCACCGTATTGGTGAAGCTGCCCAGGTCCCAGTAGCGGATGGTTGTGTCCTCGGAGCACGAGAGCAAGCCGGAGCTGTCTGTGAGGAAGGCGGTACGAAATACTGGGCCGCTGTGACCTCGCAGCGTCTTTATCTCACTGCCTGAGCTGTCCTCTTCATCTACCTGGGAAGAAATGATGAAAGATTATTAAATTATTACATTTTACTCCTATGTAGCTTAATCAAAAATATTGTACGTCACTTATTAGATTTGTTTTTAAAGCAATAATCTAAATTTGCTAAATAATTTGATCTTAGCATGTTTAACTCTGCAACCTCCAGCTCAACGTCCTGTCTTTTTAAAATCAGAGCCACCGTCTCCAAACCAGACAGGTCTCTTTGCTAGAGATGCACCCACTGACCAGCCAGGGACCGGAATTGGATGATTTTCAGTCCACCCCACTGTGAGTGAAGACAAATTTTGCCAAAGTAAATCGTGTGGAGACTGCTAAAACAACATTTCTACAAACAAACCTAATCAGACACTGATATCACCCTCGCCCAGATAAACATGGGTATTTTAAAAGGAGCTAACAAAAGTGAAGTGGCTAAAGTTAAAGCTATCCAGTAAATGAAGGCCGCCATAATCTAGCAGCCTCGGTATGTGCAAGGAAGAAAAAAAAACACACACACACAAATTCAAAGCAGTTAAGAGTTCACTGAAAAAAAAGAAAAGGTCCTTATTTTCTATTAAATTTATAAATATACTGGCAAATAAACTATATAAAGCTGTTGCTGCTCCTTTCATTTAGCAAGGTGAAAAGAATTGTTAGGTAAACTCATTTAATCATTTCTATCGCTTTCCAGTAGCAGAGCACTTGGTTCAGATGTGAAGAAGAAGAAGAATATTGGGAGAAATAATTTCTTCTATTATAATAACTTTTAAAAAAAAAAAAGTATTTGCATTGAAGACAAGATAACGCTGTAATTTATATAGTTCATAGAAAACAAATCAATATCAGCAGGTTACAGATTTTAACTGAACAAATTGCAATTGGTGCAGCTCTGCTCATGACTAGTGTCAGTCTTCCCTTTCATTCTTGCTGCTATCATTCATTCACACCTTTGACACACCTCTCCACCTGCTCCACCCTGCCTGGACTCTCTTCTTCACCTATCTGGTGCTCTGTCTGTTGCCTTGCATGGTTGCCCTCAGGCATTTAAACTCTTCTACCTTCACTATGTCTACTACTTGCGTCTTCACCTTTCCAACATCTCCCCCTCATTCACATACATGTAATTTGACTACTCTCACCACAGATCACAGTGTCATCTACAAACATCATCGTCAATGGAGACTCCTACCTGACCTCATGTCACTCTATCCATCACAATTAATTAACAATTTCATCACAACGTCTACTTACTTCCTCCTCCAGTACATCACATGCCAGGTGGATGTGTGACACATCAGCCTGATGGGGTCTAGCCTTTAGCTTTCTGGCACGGAGGCTCCACAGCTTTACCGTGGAGGTGTCAAATCCACCGGCCAGCAACCGACTGTCAGCCGAAACCTCAGCAGTGTTCAGCATCTGCTCTGTGTGGTGGAAGGCGTAAAAACAGACAGTGGTGAGTGAGGGAGGTCCCTCGCGGACTTTCTTGACGCAGTCCTGCAGAGCCTCAAGGGCTGCCTCATTCTGTGGGATCCCTGCTGGGACCTCCACCCCATCACCACCCTCCGTTCCATCCACTCCTGCCCAGGAGGAGGTAGAGTTGGGAGCAGCTGTCGACCCACCAGCAGCTCCATAGAGCTGGTAGTCTGTCCGCCTTGAGGCACTGACCTCCAGCTGCAGATGCGTGCTAAGAATCCTACAGAGGGCGCTGTTGTCCTCACTCTGCAGGTAACGCAGCAGGTAGCTGTAGGCTGGCTCCGTCAGGTGAAGCACATATTTGTGCTCTAGGAAAGCATTCAGCTTGGGGTTGGTCACAATGTCTTGTGCACTGAGAACATGGCGGAGCTGCTCTATGATGGTACGCTGCTCACTGTCCTGAAGAAAGGCGCCGTGAAAACGACTGTAAAAACCATCTACAGCCCCCTTCAGTCCAAAGCGCACCATGTCCAGGTGGAGGTAGACGAAGAGCGGATAGAGGACGCTGCTCACCTCTTTTGCCCAGGATATGTCTGCTTCTATTTAGTAGAAATAAAAGATGTATTTTTTAGGCTTTTGAATTTAAAAACAACATAGATTAACAATATGGTAGCACAGTTCCATCATCTCATTCTCGATATCCACGTGTAGCCGTTTGTGTCTCTTATAGAATGCAAGTCTTTGGGTTTTTTGTATATAATAATAATCCGTTTTGTTATTCATGTCCTCTTAAAAAAAATTTTTAAAATTAAAAACATATGAAAATAGGTGTTAAACCCTGTGTTTGTTGTCCATGTTTCTCTCTTTACAGTCAGGACAAAACAATGTAGACATGCACAAAAACAGCTTAAGAAATGTTGACAAAATGAAAAAATGTCAGCCATTTTGGTGAATAATACAAAAGCACAATTATCAGATATTTAAAACTGCAACATGATGTCATCTTTCAGAAAGAAGCCCCCAGTAGTCCACAACCTTTCTGCTGTTTGGGGTGCAGCTTTACCACTGCCTATGAAAGTGATGCAGAGGCATAAACTTTGGGAGCACCTACAATCATAGATTTGCAAGTCTAGACTCATCCACTCAATGTGTAGATCTCATACCTGACAGGAAGGTGCGCAGCTTGGAATACTGAATCTCATACTGCTGTGGGTCATACTGGCACGGTGCAGCAGAAACGACATTGGAAGATCCTGACTCTGTCTGCACTGCTCAGACATAGAGAAAGAGGTTAAAACACAAACATAGTTTGACAATCACTTAGAGTTACCAGTTACCTATCACATGTCTCTGCACTGTGGAATTAAATAAACCCAAGCAGGCCCAAGGAGAACATTGAAACTCCATATAGACAGGATCTAGGCTCTACAAGGGTTCAAGCCCAAAACCACATCCATGTTGCATTGAGGTGGTAGTGCTAATTTTTGCAGTGAAGCCAATCCATGGTTCAAAGACCCTATGGTGCATATGTAGTGTTTTCATATAATCAGTCTTTTCTTATAAACTTTGTGGCTGTGCTGCCTAATAATTGGATTGGAATCATCTTTCTCTTACCCGTGAGACTGGCAGCCATTTCTTCGGGTGACTGGTAGAGCTTGGCTCCTTTCAGGGAGCCGTCAGTGTCCACATACTGCCTCCTCTTCAGGTACTGAGCCACGGCATACTGGATCTGCTCAGTGCGAATCCGCTTCATGACCTTACAAACACAAGCTAGTGTCAGACACCTGACACTTTTCACAGCACCTTCCCTCGCTCATCCTCCTAATTAATCGGAAGCATATACTGACCGTTTTCGTGCACACAATGGACTACAAAATACGATACATGTCTGTAACTACTAAAAACTCCCATTCATCATCTCCACAGTCAAATTAAACCTCTTAAGCGCATCATCCCCTATTAGCTAATTACATAGCAAAGCAATGCTGCCATGTTTACGTTACAAGCTTTACAAAGGGCTCAGCTAGAACTACAAAGATACGTGCCAACTAACCTGAAAGTCAGCAAAGAACTAGACACGCAGTGTAAAGCTGTCAGGTTTCGACTGTAGAGAAGGATGCTTACACCAAGCTAACTGGCTAACTTCCTAATGCTAGAAGTGGGCCTGGCCGCTAAACTTTTAGCGGGATTATTTCCGTACCATCGTTAGTTGGAAATTGCTACTCACTGCATAACGTGTTGCTGTCCGTCTTCAGTTACTGTGTTCTAACCGACCGCTTTTAACGCATCACTATATCTGGCTATAGCTACTATACCAACGTCGTTCGCTGCCGCTCCATCGTGGTTATCCAACCCTGTCAGACTCCATCAGATCATGCTAGCTAAAGCAGCTAAGCTACCTGGCCGCTCTCATCTTTAATCAGCAATTCTAGGTGTCGGTAATCTACTACTATCGCCTGGCTCCTCGTTAGTTTCAAGCACAAGGCTAAATCTATCGATAACAGATTTTCTGAAGAAGAAAAATATTTTAGAGCACAGTTATTTGGTTGATAAAATATAATTCTTGTAGGAATGGTAATTGATAGAACTCAGCTACCGTGATGAGATTAAATGTTACGGTTGTAAAATCTCGTGTTCGAGCTTTAAATAAAGTTTTACAAAATAGGCGGACGAGGAGATGACGTTTTAATCCAGCGACAGCACCGCGCGTTGTTTGGAGAGTTGTTGTATTTGGTGTGTCTGTCGTGTGAGCGCGCATTTCAGGCAGGGTTGTTGTTATTTCTTCACTGTTTAACAGTTCGGGGTACCACCGCAGGCATGTTTAGCCCCCGCACCGCCCCGGGCTCCGGCCGCAGGCAGCCGGCCAGGACCGCCGGGAGGAAGAGTGTCTCCGGTGCGGCCCCCAGCCTGCTGTTCTCCCCGCGCAGAACGCCGATGTCGGCAAGGTGAGTGTTGTCGGATCAGCTCAGTCGGCAGGTTCCATAGATATAACAAATAAAGAAAGTTTTACAAAGCTGTAAGAAGTCTTTGTCCTTTCCTGATTTCGTTGTTTTTATATTTATAGATGTTGTTCTTTCGTGCTGAGTCGTCAGTGCAGTCTTGGAGTAACGTTGGACCCGTCAGACTCTAGCTACAGCTGATGTTTCTGAGATTGACTCTTACTCTTAATGTTTATCTCCCCCCAGGTCAACACCTACCCGAGTGCAGAGCCATGCAGGGGCAGAAACTGTTAACTATGATGTGCAGACCTTTGGCTCATCCCTCCCCGTCAAAGTTATGGAGGCACTGACGATGGCTGATGGTGAGAGCAACCTTATCTTCTTTGTGAGAATGAAAGGTGTGTGTGTGTGTGTGTGTTTGTGGGCAATTTCCCAAGCTTACACACTAACATATCCCGTTTCTGTTTTCTTATACAGTCACTCTCTCTTCTCTTGATGCTTCTGGTTGTGGGAGAGTTAGTAATTTACACTAAACGATTTATTTTAATTTCTCTGTTGGTCACTCTAGCTGATGACCAGATCTCAGTGAAGGTGAGTGAGAGCGGCTGGGCCTGGATGGTTTGTGGAGAGAGTCTGATCATCTGGAAGATCTGCCAAACTGCTGTAGCTAAGGTACGACTCAGGGCATACATTATTATAAAGTGAGATTTTTTTTCAGCCTGAGCTTAAAAATGTACTTTAAAACTACATTTAGCCTAAATTTACAATCTAAAAATCATTAAAGACTTATCCTTACTGATCTTTTTGTCATGTGTCTTAGTTTTATTTAAAGAGAACGGGTACAGTAAAATGTGGTAAAGGTTTCAGCAGTAAAAAATACATTGCCTGTAGTTTGTTGTTTCTCTCACTAAACCTGCTTTCTGGAATGGGGTCAAAGTGTTCCATTTTCTTTCCTCCATATTCTGATATTAGATGGATTAAACAATGAATCAAAACAGACTGAAATTTCAAAATGTGCTAAATTGGCAGCTTTAAATTCCCAAACTAAACTGTTTTTTCCTGCAGCTCTCAGTTTGTAAGGAGTTGCAACTGCCCAGCAGTGAGTACAACTACACTGCTGACCTTGTGGCTGTGACCTCCGCTGCTCCCCTGGAGGTGGCTCCTGTTCAGTCCATCTCTGTCTTGGCGGTGGCTGCAGAAGGAGCAGTTCGCTACTGGCCCAGCCTCTCCCAGGAGGGCAACTACACAGAGACCGATGTGGACCTGGGAGATCTCTGCAACTTTGTTGTTGCTGTCAGAGTAAGTGGGTTCCTTTGGTTGAAATTGCCTCCACCAGTGTGTGAATGTGAGAGTGAATGAATAGTGGAATTGTAAAGCACTTTGGGTGCTTTGAAAAGCGCTATATAAATGCAATCCATTATCATCATTATTATTATTATTATAATTAAAACTGACTGTTTTGGTAACTGATTTGTTACCAAGAAATTACCACTGACTCCACCAAATCCAAAACACTCGAATATTTTGAAAAGGGTCCCAAAGTTCAACCACATCAAACTGTATCATTTCAGAAGTCATTGAGAAGTATTGTTGCTGTCCAGGCTTTATTCACTGTATATCTTAAGATATCTTGAAACATTTAAAAACATTTAATAAAGCTGGACTTGCACTTTACTTTGTGTAATTTTGTAAGAAACTGCATTACATCAACAACATATAACTCGACCTCTTTGTTTCTCTCACTTCCTTCTCCTTTCTCAGGGTGGAAGCTTTGTCTTGTCCTCGGTAAAGAATCAGCTGTTGAGAGCAAGTGCAGATTCTTCCGGGAAACTGCAGTGTCGCGCTCTGCAGCAGGGTCAGGGTGTGCTCTCTGGCATCGGTCGTCGTGTCTCCAGCCTGTTTGGCATCCTTTCGACACCAGCCAATGACACAGTGAGTCCTGTTAGGAGAGTCCAATGCAGAGTTTGGGCTTCCATTTATTCTATCGTTAGAACGCTTGTCTATCTTGTGCTTTTTTAAGATACCAGTTAGTACACAGTGTTATTATTTTTCTGCTTTTTGTGATAACCTGTAAAATATATCGAGTATCCTCATAGTGTTGCTCCTAAAGCTGAGCTCGACTCTTTTCCCATCAAACTCATTCGTCTGTGTTTCAGATAATAAGATAATCTGATTATAGCCTACTAGTTACTTCCTCCATGTGTTATTTATTTGTTTTATATTAATCAAGATTAGTTTTTTTAGTACAGTTTAAAAAATGAGTGCTGACTTTTGATTTAGGTTCCCAAATTGCTTAAATACTGTTTATGTTTTAAGTCTATCAGACTAAATGGTGAGGGCAGTTCTTCTCCAGTGTCAGTTTAGTTATCTTCAGAGTTCTGACACTATTACTGCTGCAGCTCTGCAGTGTGCTGTGGGTGGAGGACAGGAGCTCCCTGTACACACTCACTGATTCCAGTCTGAGTAAATGGGAGGTCGACGACAGCTCGGAGCACCAGATCCTCAGCTGGGACACCCGCAGAGTTCTGAATGAAAGCATCACAGACGCCATTTGGGTCAGTACAAGCAAACGCGTGACCTTATTTATTACAGATGGGGGTTTTTCTTCCTGTTTTGAACTGTAGCAAAGAAAACCAAATAAATAAGATTAAAATGAAAATAATTTCTTTCCCTTCAGGGGTCAGAGAGCAACTATGAGGAGATGAAGGAGGGAGCAAATGTGGCATACTTGGACATGAAGCTCAGCCAGTGAGTGTGTGCTTCTGTGTGTGTGTGATTAAAATCAGCAGGGCCAAACATTGGTGCTTGTCTTTAGATTCACAAAAACCTGAATTGTTTTTTTTTTCTTTTGTTTTTTTACACTAAAACATGCGACATGTAGGATTGCATGTGCTCAATAGATGAACAATTGGAATTAAAGCGTGGTAGAAGTGGGTATAATCTATTCAGTCAAGAAAAACTTCTTTTACACTTTTCTCCCCACAAAAGATGTTGAGGTGTCTTAGTTCTGTTTTAAGCTTGGCTTATAAACAAAATCAAATTGAAAAGCCTGGATCTCATGAAGTCAGTCTGATTATGGGAAAATACACTGAGACAGGATGAATCCACAGAAGTGAGATCAGAATCAGCTCATCAGCTTCTTCTGGATATTTAAAAAAAAAAACTGCCTGCCAACTACCTTTTAATGAGAACTTTATTTGCGTTTACTTGTTTTCTCCATGTTTCTGCTTTATTCTCCAATCAGCAATTTTCTTGAACTTGCTGCACCCCGGCTGATCTGAGCTCCACTCTTGTTTGCTTTCAGAGCCGGGTTGGTGGTTTTGGCTGCAGCCTGGCACCCATCCGACACTCCCTGCTTAGCCTACTTCTGCCTGGTCACCCTGCAGGACAACGGAGCCACCATCTCTGACCAATTCACCGTGGAGGTCACAAAGTACAGCTCTCCCTTTCAGGTCAGACCTGACACTCTTACTGTGGCACTGGTGTTTTTGTGATTTGATCTATTAGAGGATCAGTTTGGTCATTCTCTTCCTGTGTCCACCCCTGCTCATCATTTTTGGTTTATGTGCAGAGATTTCTATCTTATCTGTATCATGTTATTATAACGAAGAGGAGGATTTGACTGATGACTCTGACTAATCCCCAATTATAATTATTAAAATATTAACTACTTTGAGCAACACAGAATGAGTGGCAATGGAACTACATGACAACGAGAGGACATTGTAAAACAAAGTCCAGCATTTACATTTCCTGTAATAAGAGTGAAGATATTTATGCTTTAATATTGAAAGTCTTTAGTTATTCTGTTATTTCCTCAGAACAAGGAGACCCTGCAGGCCACTCGACTGGTGCTGCCTCGTTCCCCTGGCTCCACAGCCTTTCTGTACAATGAGGATATAGTGTTCGCCTGCTCAACAGGAACGAATAGGGTCGCAATACCTGATGAGAAAATCAGCTTTAACTCACCAGGTGGGAAAGTCAGAAAGTTGGCGCAAGAAGCCGATGTGTGTGTCTCTCTCTCCTTCATTTTGTCGCTATCACTGCATGTAATAGTCAATGAAATCAATACTTTGGTATGTGGATAGTTTTGTTTTTTAATTAAGTTAAATGAAGATCTTAATTCTAATAAGATTCTGTAGGATAAACTTCTTTTGGCTTTGGTTTCAAATTCAGTTACATCGACAAGTATTGAATTTGTTTCAGAAAATCAATTAAAATCTGTAACATCACTCAACAAGGAGAAAGTTCAGATTCTTTTACATAATACATACAAATTTCACATGTGAGTTCTTATCGGTTATACCTGATAAGGTATAACTGATCAAATTCATGTTGCTTGAATAAATTAACTTTCTCATATTTAACCGTTTTTTTCCATTGTGTTGGTGTAAGAGGTTTAAACTATTTGTTACTTTGAAGACTCAGAAGTTCCTAAAAGAGACATTGTTTGAGAATGTTTTGATTAGGGTTGATTTAAGAAAAAACATAATTAATAAAAGCCTTTGTAAAGCAATAAATAATTCGTTCTACTTGCTCAATAGGCCAATAAATGCTTTCAGTATAGATGTAAAGGCCAGGTGAGTGATCTGTTTATGTTGATGGCCTCTGCCTGTCCAGGTGATGGTGTACGTGGAGCAGGATGCTGTGCCAACCTGCCAGTGTTTTTCTCGCAAAACAGCGGTCTGGTGGCCGTGGTGGCCAGAGAGAGTGCCTCCATCCTACCAGAGACCATGGAGGACTCGCTGTGCTCTTCCCTGGCTGCAGCCCCAGAGGTAAGATTCAAAGAGAGCCATCTCAGCAACTATGAACCGTCTCTATATGTTAGTTTGTAAGACTTCAATCTTTCTCACGACTTCCGCGTCTCATAATTATTGACACAAGAAATCAAGAGAAGGAAAAGGAAAACTAAGCTAGTATGTGATTATTGTGATTGTGGATGTTGCAGTCATGCAATTCTAATGTTGAATTTGCATCAAAGGTTTCGGCCATGGAGACGCCAACCCGAGCTGAGCCTGTAGCTCAGGAGGACAAAACCAAACTCCTGAAGGCGGCCTTCCTGCAGTTCTGTCGGTACGTCTTAAATACGGCTCACATCTCCTTTGAAAAATATTTTCAAAAGATAATAAAGTGCCTTCATAATATCAGCAAGCATTTTCATTTATTTATTTAATTCAGTTCTGTATTATTTACATAGCACCAAATCATAAAAACAGTTGCCTCAAGACACTTTATACTGTAAGCCAGAGACCTTACAATAATATAAAGAAAACAGGAAAAAACCCAACAATCATATGACCCCCTATGAGCGCTTTGG
Organism: Hemichromis elongatus; assembly: GCA_015108515.1. Taxonomy (NCBI): domain Eukaryota; kingdom Metazoa; phylum Chordata; class Actinopteri; order Cichliformes; family Cichlidae; genus Hemichromis; species Hemichromis elongatus. The sequence goes on along the minus strand of VUQR01015275.1, from coordinate 17,343 downwards.
TGACAGTGGGAAGGAAAAACTCCCTTTTAACAGGAAGAAACCTCCAGCAGAACCAGGCTCAGGGAGGGGCGGGGCCATCTGCTGTGACTAGTTGGGGAGAGAGAAGGAAGACAGGACGACATGCTGTGAAAAAGAGCCAGAGATTAAAATGATCAAATAATTAAATGCAGAGTGGTTTGTAAGAACATAGTGACTGAAAAAGAAACGCTTGATGCAACATGAGAATCTCTCCAGCAGTCTACATCTATTACAGCGTAACTAAGGAAGGATTCTGGAGCCCCTGATCCATCGCTAACTATATGCTTTATGAAAAAGGACATTCTTAGGCCTAATCTTAAAGGTGTCTGTCTGCCAAATCCAAATTGACAGGTGGATCCACAGACGAGGTGTCTGAAAGCTGAAGGTTCTGTCTCCTATTCTACTTTTAAATATTTGTGGTTCACAAGTAAGCTGCCCGCAGTCCAAGAGCAAAGAGTTTGAATGGTGTTACGGTACTAAGATAACTAAGTGGAAACCTCAAATAAGTTGAGGCCTGATCACTCAAGACCTTGTATGTGAGGAAGGATTTCAAATTCAATTCTGGATATAACAGGGAACCACTGAGAAGAAGCCAATATAGGAGTGATATGCTCTGTCTTTCTAGTCCCTGTTAGTACTCTTACTGAGTGCCGAGTACAATAACCTCAGTTCTATCTGAATTTAGAAGCAGAAAGTTAGAGGCCATCCAGGTCTTTATGTCTTTAAGATATTCCTACAGTTTAACTAATTGGTGTGTGTTATCTGGCTTCACGGATAGATACGGTTGAGAGTCAAGAGTCAAGGGAGGCATGTATAATGTACGGTAAACAGAATTGGTCCTAGCACTGAACTCTGTGGAACTCCATAATTAACCTCAGTATGTGAAGAAGACTCTTCATTAACATGAAAAAATTGGAGTCTGTTAGACAAATATGATACAAACCACTGCATCACAGAACCTGTAATACCTAAAGCATGCTCTAATCGCTCTAATAAAATATTATGGTCAATGGTATAAAACGCTGCACTGAGGTCTAGCAGGACAAGCACAGAGATGAGTCCACTGTCAGAGGCCAAAAGAAGATCATGTGTAACCAGGTGTCATTACTGCAGACGCAAATTAAATTTAAATTTACCTCAATGTCTCCTGCTCTGCCCCTGGAAGACCGGGGACATATATGGTTGCTGGTGTCTCTAGCTTCACATGTCTCAAAACAATCACTAATTACCAGAGTTGGTTCACCGGTGGGTGTGTCACTGAGTGGGGAAAAACCGTTAGACACATGAACTGGTTGGTGGTGTACTGAGGGCTTCTGTTTAGGACTACGCTTCCTCCTCATCCTCACCCAGCCATCCTGTTTTCCTGGCTGCTTGGGACAATCTGCTGGGGGGGGGAGCTGACGGGGCTACGGTACCTTTAGCTGCAGCTACAGGGGCCCGGCTAGCTATGGGTTTTCAAAGGTGCATCCAACACTTGGAACAGGAAAGTGCAGGAGGGACAGGTGAAGAGGCCATGCTGCTAGCAAATCAGCTGCGAGCTAATTTAATCTTGTGAATGCCTAAAACAGTGAATGAATACTGTAATAATAATTAGCGTCTAAATCAACAGGGAGCGTGCTTCGGATAACTCATGTTATAATTCCACTATGAAATAAAACATAAGTTTTTACTTACATTGGCTACACAGATAAACTACACAAAAAACACTGTGTGCTGGAACAGGAGGAGCCAACACCACGATCACTTATCTATGCTGTATCAGTTAAATACAGAAATTACTAAGTCACTCTACTTTTCTGAGACAATTGCTTGTTGTTTTTGTTTACTAAGTAAAAACATCAACATCACATGTTGGCCAGATATTCACAAAAACAAAGCTTCATTTCTCCGCATCATGTTGTGTTGAGTAATTTGGCTATTGCAAAATTATGATTAAATGTTGAAATCTTATATTAAGCTCAGGGTCTTTAAAAAGGAGTTATGTTTCACACTTCTGTGCTTCCTTATTTATCTCTGCTGTAGCCAAGCCCTTAAAAAGTCCTCAGAAGACAAGTCTATATTGCTATAATATTCAAAACTATTCTTCTCTCCTTTGTCAGTAATGACCTGGTCGGGGCTCAGACAGTCATAGATGAGCTGTTCCCAGCTAACGGCGATGGGGAGGAGGGAGCTGAGCTGGACACCATGGTGACTCAAATCAACCTTGATTTGGTGGACGATTACCCGGCCTCTGACCCTCGCTGGGCCGAGTCTGTCCCCGATGGTGAGCTGAGAAGAGAGGGAATAAAAGTTAAAGTTATTAACCAACCCTTGAAAAGCTCTGGATATTTTATGAAACTAGTGCTTATAAGGTTTCGTCCTCTCTGCATTTACTGTACAATTTTTTGAAGCTGAGACACTATCTGACAGTGCCAGGCTTTACTTTGCATTTAATGTGTGTGTTGGAAAAAGATTTGAACTGCTGTTTTGTTTTTTTTCCTCCCTTTCTGACATTTGAAGAGAGTGCTGGCTTTCCTCTCACTTCCCTCATCATCCTTCACCAACTGGAGGATAAGATGAAGGCCCATGGCTGCTTCATGGAGTTTTTGCTGCAGGTAATGAAAGCTGTACTTTTTCATGTGTGCACTTCACTTTCACGTTCACTTTATAAGGCACGCTTTAAGCTTGTTGGCAGAAAATTATTGGATTAAACTAAATTAAGAATAGCTTGTGCATGAGACTGCAAAGGCACTTTTACTAGCATACTAACAGGGCTAAAAATAACAATTTGTTACAAATCAAATATATATCATAGGCTGAATTTAGAAATGCATCAGTCCAATTTCTTCTAAACGTTGTTGGCAGGTGGGACTGCTGGACCAACTCACTCAGGTGACTGTACGTTCTACTCCCATGGCAACACGCCTGCTGCTGTGTGAACACGCCGAGAAGTTGCAAGCAGCCATGGTGCTGAAAAATCACCACACCAAACACTCTGAACTAGTGAACCGGGCCATCAGCACCGCGCTGCAGAGGAACAACACCGTCGTGCCACAAAGCCTGACTGCTGCTGACGTCTTCTTCAGAGAGGTTTGAGTCTCTGACAGCGAGAAGGTGCTATCAGAGTTTACATTTATGCAATAGATAGTCATTGGACTGTTGTTGTGGCGCTCATACAGGTCTCTCAGATCTCCTCAGTGTTTGACTGTCTGCTGGAGGAGGAGGAGCGGATTCTGAAGGAGAGTCCAGTCGACTCGGTGCAGTGGGCTGAAGTGGTCCTCGCAGTTAACAACATCATCAAGGTAAATGTATTGTGCTGTTTTCTTTTTTTATTTACTGCAGTCATAATTAAACTTTGGCAAAAATTTACAGTAAAATATCATTACTGCCAGTAACGATATTAATATGATAGCTAATTTCTATATTGCATGGGTAACGGAACTACCCGTTTTAAAATGTATTTAAATGCACCACATTATTAGAAGCACGGCAACGAGTTGGTATCCAACAGAAGTTTTACCATGAGTGAAATTTGGTATTATTTTGTCATGTCTGTGTCTTTGCCAACCAAGTTTGCTAGTTCTAGCTGATAATTTAACGCGACACCATGTTATCTAAATATGGTCACATCTGGCTTCAAGAAACAAGGCAAAACCACTATGCTAAATTCAAGGCTCTAGAAGCTAATTCACATTCCAGTATATGGGTAGTCTTCCAACTGTAATGACTGCAGTGTGTGTGTGTAGGACATGCTTCAAGCTGCTGGTCAGTACAGAGAGATGAAGGCCTCCATGTACAGAGCTTCTGAAAATGCTGCTGCAGAGCCAGAGTACATCCCATGGACAGGTAAGAAAATGAAACTTCTTAGATTCACTTGCCAGTCCGGTGTCAAACTTAAGTTGATGGGCACTCCAGTCACATGCAAAAACAGACTGAGCACAGAGCAGTGGCTCAGTGTCAGTGTCTAAATGAGTCTCACAGGCCTGAATGTGCACTTGAAGTCATTTGTAATTTTGAACTTGTTTGAGCTGCTGCTCACCACAAACAACCACAAGTGTAAATTAGTATTTTATCATTTATTTGTTTTTGTATTTTCAAAAGTTTTACAGCTTTTCCTACTGATAAAAACCTCTCTTATGGCCATTCATACTACACAAAGGAATTAAGCAAAAAACAGTTAAATGGCAGAAAAGCATTTTTACAACTACACTCACTCACTGGTCCGACCCACTTAAGTGATTGCCCGCGATGTAATAAGAGTTTAACACCCCTGCTTTAGTCTGAGAGCATGATGTCATCAAAATACTGCAAAACCTGCCCTACAAACTCATGGCAGTCTTTTGGCACTAATACCACAAAGTTTAGAAACTTCAAAAACCCAGCTGGGTATAGACAGGAAAAGTTGCACTTCTGAAATGTTTTTTTCAGTTTGGAAATAAAGCTTTGCTGTTTAAATTTAACAGCTGCATACAAAGAAAAAATACGAAAAGATTATAATAAAGAAATAAGCTAAATGTGATAAATGTCCAGGAAAGTATTGACAGTGAAATGTAATTATTCTACATATGACCCTATTAGTGTATGTTGTTGTTCAGTGTTTGTAACTAAATCAGACTGTGCAATTTTCTGTCTGTTAAGTCATTTTTGGTCATTTGCACTTGATCCAAAATATGCATTTACCCAAAGCACCTGGATCCTAATATTAAATATTGCATGTTTATGTAAACATTATGACCTAAAATCCTCTCTTAAACTAAAGAATTTTGAAGCTGTATTAATTATCTTCTTTGTTTCAATGCTGTAAGACGTTGGGTGTTTGAATGTCTCAGTATCTGAGGTGTTTTGGAGCAGAACTGGTTATTAACCCTGTTTTCTTTCCACCTGATCTTGCTTATGCAGCATCAGGTGGCGTTGGCGGCGTTCGAACTGTCCTCTCACGCCAGCACGAGATCATACTGCGCACAGTGTACCCACATGCGGACTCAGAGCTGCGCAACGCCCTTTGTGAGCAGCTGGTGGCGCTGTTGGATATCTACTTGGGCAGTTTTGTGGCTCAGCTGAACTCCCTGCAGCAGCAGAGGACCCAGCAGGAGTGCTACAACAGCTTGGAGATGGAGTACAGCCAGCGGCGCTCCGAGCTGCTTGCACCACTTTGTAAGTGGAGCATCAAAATGTAGGAACTGTGTATAATTGAGTCTTATTGATTCACAGAGTAAAATTTTAATTATTAACATTAACATGGATTGTTTTGACATTTAAAGACGTAGATTTTTTGTTTGGAGTTTTGTTAGATGGATAAAAATGTGTCATTGTAGTAAAGTTTTCCTTTGGTATGAAGCGATAACAAAATTGTCTTTATTACAGGGAAAGCGCTTTGAGTGCTCAAACTGAGTAGAAAGATGGTATATTATTAGCAGTCCATTTACAGGGTTTGTCGCAGTAAACATTACTTGTCATCAGGCAAAACTCACAAACAGACATATGTTGTAATCAGACACGTGGACACTGTAACAGCAGATATGTGACGTATGCACAGCACACGCTGAAGCGTAACATCCATGTCTGAGGGTTTAGATGTTTCTTCTGTAGGTTTTTCATTTCTGACTGTGGGTTTTTGTTTTATTTTTTTGGTTGCAGTGGAGCTGGGTCAGTACCAGTGGGTGGCAGCGCTGGCTGAGAAGTACTGTGACTTTGACATCCTGGTTCAGATGTGCGAGCAGACAGACAACCAGAGCCGCCTGCAGCACTACATGGCCAAGTTTGCAGATCAGGTACATAAAAACTCAAACATTAAATGTGAAAGCACTCCTCAGCTGCTCTGCACGGGTTTCCTTACGTGTTATTTACCGTTTTTATTTTTCATATTTAGGATGTAAGGACAGTGTTTTATGCTGTACAGATTGTAAAGGCACTTTGAGGCCATTTTACATTTTAACCAGATAAGAATTAGGCTCCTTTGACATCTGGGCATCCAGAGAGCTGACCCTGACTACCAAGATCCAGTTGTTCAATTCCAACATGAAGGCAGTACTGCTGCACAGGGCTGAAACCTAGAAGAGGTTTAATCTGCAAACAGAAAAATCTAGACATTCCTAAACGGGTGTCTCACAAGGGTTCTCCACCTTCGCTGGCCAGACACCATCAGTAAGATCAACTTATGGGAAAGAATCTGTCAACTCCCAGTAGAGGAAGAAAAGATGGTGCTGGGTAGGGAACACAAACTGCCAACCAAAGACAAAGGATGTGTAACCAATTACCCACAAAGGCTAAGTCCTACGATGATTGAGCAATTTTGAGAAGGCATCCAACTACATTGCCATGTCATCAAATTCTTTGTGGTTGTCATACAGTGCCAAATTAAGAACTGTTATTAACATCATGCAAAAAAAACAATCTCTCGCGCTGTTCTGTCCACATTAAAAACCAATAAACGTAAGTAAAGACTTTGTTTTAACCTGGATAACTTTGGGTTATCTGATACATCAGCTTTCATCAGCACTTAAAGAAAGGTGATGCACATACCTGGAAAGAGCACAAATACTGGATTCTTGTGAAATCTCAAACCAGAGTGTATCAGTAAACGCACTCATTAATATTCTCTTTGTACCTTTACTTTTGTAGAACTTTGCGGACTTCCTGTTTCGTTGGTACATGGAGAAAGGCAAGAGAGGGAAGCTGCTGTCCCAGCCGGCCGCTCAGCACCAGCAGCTCTCCAGCTTCCTCCAGGCTCACCAGCATCTCAGCTGGCTGCATCATATCCACATCCACGACTACCAAAGTGTATGTTAATAAAAAAACAAACACACACATTTTCATTTCTGTCTTTGGATGAATGATGGGGGTTTTTGGTTTGTTTGTTTGTTTTGGGGTGGGGGGTGACAGCAATACAAGAAAACACTTCCTGTATTAACTGCTGTGAGTTAGTGTGCAAAATAATGTATCCACACTAATAAAACTGCTGAGCACAACGCTTTTTACTAAGACAACCTCAGAAAATCGGCACGATACAATTATCTATGAATTTTTTAATAGCTCAACTAAATGCCTCACCTAAACTTTTTAAAACCTTTTCCAGTTTTAGGACTGCTCAAAATCTGACCAACATTCTAGCAGCTCGATTTTCTCACAAGTACAGTCTAACTCTCTAACATAAATACACACATCCGCAAAACCACATCCGCCTTGCTCTCTTCAAACTCATGTAACCACACAGCTTCCTAGTGTCCTTACTTCCTTTCGTCTTTCCTTCCTGTTTTTTGGTACTTTAAACCTTTTAATCTTTTACTTCTTCTCTTCGTTCATCGCTCGATGCACTTCAGTTTTCTCACTACCTGTGTGAATAGCATTTTTTCAAAAATACTGCAGTTTTGCAACTAACAAAAATATAGGGTCATTTTTTCCTTCCTTCCTTCCGTCCGTCCATCCTTCCTTCCTTCCTTCCTCCCTCCGTCCTTCCTTCCTTCCTTCCTAACAATCTTACTGTCTTTTCTGTTAAACACACAATCTGTAGCTGTTACAATGTAATCTAGAATATAAACACATTCAGTTTCCTTCTGGTTTCATTTTAATTTGTTGCTCATAGAAGACAAAGCACAGAAGAACATCTCCTGTAACATATCTGTC
>VUQR01015273.1:38374-56678 GCA_015108515.1 Hemichromis elongatus | reverse complement strand
AAGCACAGAACAGTGAAAGGCACTACTGAATTATTCAGCCAACAGGGCCTGCTTTGGTAAAACGAAAATACCGTTTCAGGAATTTCTCCATTTTCTGCAGAAACAATTTGGATTTTTTGGGGGGGGGCTCATCTCGGTAGTTTGTGTCCTTGTGTGTGTGTCCAGCGCCGTGACTCCACTGAGCACATCCAGGAGTATTACAGGCAACGGCTCCGCGTGCAGCAACATCTGGAACAAAAGCAGCAGCAGAAGCAGCTCTACCAGCAGATGCTGCTGGAGGGGGGAGTGAAGCCCCAGGATGGAGCCCAGCACAACCTCACCGAAACCTTCCTCAGCAGGTGAGGAAGTCGTTCCTACGGGATTTGATGTCAGCAAGGAATGAAACGCAAGTCGGGTGCTACAAGAGAGAGCTTGTCTTTGTCTAGATCCATCCAGAAGTTGGAGGAGATGAATGTGGGCATCGACCACCGTGGAGAGGACATGATGGCGCAGCTGGGCCAGCAGTGGAACGGGCTGACGGGGAACAACAGCACATCCAGCCCCAGGGTGTCTCACGCCCGTCACACCCCGGATAAAGGACCGCCGAGGGACAAGCCCGGTGGGGTGAGCAGCAGCACGCCAGTAAGCACCGGGAGCCACAGCCTGCCTTTGCTCAGTGAGTCCCCAGTTCCTCCCACTAAAAGGTAAGGGCCTCCTGCTAATGGTCTTCACCAAAACATCTTAACTTCTTTTAAAGCTGATTTACAAAGACTGCAGCAAATGCAGCTTCTCATAGCCAGCATTTGCTAATTATTCTAAAATATTTGAAACATCTTGTCACTCAGAGCTCTTATTAACAGGAACCAAAACCCCAGTGTTTATGACTTGTAATGCATTTTTCTTTTTAGTGCTCAAAGAATCAGCGGATCTGGTCCCACAGTCCAGGATGACTCTGCATGCCCTGCCGCACGTAGCACACATGAGGTTTGTAAGCTCGCTCTGTTGATATTTCACTTCCACACGTTCCACATGAGCTGGATAAAATAAATGCTAAAACACAGCTGAAAACGTGATGAAACTCTTTGGTTTGTTCTCGTCCTGTGAAGCCGGTAAAGTCCAAAACACAGTTTGTTAAGGTGAGCCAGCTCGAGGACACACAGGCGGTGCGCGCAGTGGCCTTCCATCCCGCCGGTGCGCTGTACGCTGTCGGCTCCAACTCCAAAACCCTGAGAGTGTGTGCCTACCCGGACTCTCTAACCGCCAGGTAAGAGCAGCTTACAGCCACAAATCAACACTGTGAGATGTTGAATTTGTAATTGACAGATACAAAAATAACTCTGTATCTCTAGAGCAATTTCAATGAATTGAATGAACAGTTTACTTTCTTTTCCTGCTTTAAAAAATAAAGACGACCACCCCCCTATGAGCATAAGCATTTGGCGACAGTGGGAAGGAAAAACTTCCTTTAAAGAGGAAGAAACCTGAGGGAAGAGCAGCCCTCTGCTGCAAATGGTTTCATCAAAATGAAAAATAAAATTCACTCACTGAAAAAGTCTAAAATATATAAATTCAAGGAGCTTATTTTAATTTTTTTCCTGAAAGGTCGATTTTAGAAGTCATGCCTTTGTCATTTTTTTCTGTCTGTGTTTGTTTGCTTCTTTAGTGTTTCTGGTGCAGTGAAGCAACCGGCCGTGCGCTTCAGGCGGAACAAACATCACAAGGGCTCGATCTACTGCGTCGCCTGGAGCCACTGTGGGCAGCTTTTGGCCACTGGCTCCAATGATAAATATGTCAAAGTCTTGCCTTTCAATGCAGACAGCTGCAATGCTACAGGTACACACAAGAAGTAAAATATTAGCAAAATAATTTTAAGCTGATGCAGAAAACTTCTCATGTTCCTTCTGCTGCTCAGCTGCTCGGAAACAAACCTGTCTTCACCCAAACGTACGCCTATGTTTCAGGCCCGGACCTGGAGTTTAGCATGCATGATGGCACCATTAGAGATCTGGCTTTTATGGAAGGTCCTGAAAGCGGAGGATCTATCTTGATCAGTGCTGGAGCCGGGGACTGCAACATCTACACTACTGACTGTCAGAGAGGACAGGGCCTTCACGCCCTGAGCGGACACACCGGTATGTCCCCGTTTTAAATTCATCCACTGTAGGTTCTTTGAAACACAAATTTAGTTTCCCAGTGTGGATCTTTCATAATGACTTTATTAGAGATTTTAAAAACACCCTGTTAGTATAGTTTTTCCCCTAAATACTTCCATGGCATGAGTACCAACATTTATTGCAAAGTTGTTGAAAAGACAAAAGCAGGGTTGTTGTAAGCACAGCTCAGATGTTATGTGCTGTTTTGAACAGGTCACATTCTGACTCTGTACACATGGGGAGGCTGGATGATCGCTTCAGGCTCTCAGGACAAAACTGTCCGCTTCTGGGACCTGCGGGTGCCCAGCTGTGTTCGGGTGGTGGGTACGACCTTGCATGGCACAGGTGAGTCCGACTGGAACTTGCTATTTGTTTGACTGGAAATGGTTTTTACCACACTGCTACAGGTTAGAGTGGTTTTACAGGAAGACGCTAACACTTTTATGAAGAGCGCTACTTCCATAAAATAGAAGGAAAAGAAGAGAAATTAAAGGCAGAAATCCACTGAAGCTCCAGAGCAAGTGAAGATATTTGAAAGGGTACAGAAAGTAATTTTCTGAGGTTATTTAATAAAAAAAAAATATACATAGATATACATTAATTTGCTTGTAATTCTCGCCCACCACTGCTCCGTCTCCTTTCGTATTTCCACTTCATCCTCTTCCTCCTTGTCTCTCGCCTCATCGTGAACTGAAGTCAGAGCTCTAACAGTGTTTTTTTTGAGTCACGGTGCATTTTACAGATTAAAGCAGCAGTCAGCCAAACACTTTGCAGCGTGGCTACCATCGGACCTCCGTGTGGACCAATAAGGCTCCGCTCCCATTTCCTCGCATAGAAATGCAAATATGCGGCTTTTCGATACATTTATGCAAGATAATTCATAATTTTATTGTGGGGGGTTATATTGGCTGGGTCGGATAATTGGGAGGGTCATGACCCCCCTAACCCCCCTGGATGTTACGCGCCTGGAGTCACTTCCAAAAAAGTCTCATTAACACCAGTTTACAGCAGCCAACAGCTGCCAAAGTAGCAGCAGTTATCCGAATAAAAGTTGTCGAACATCGAACGCACGTACTCATCGACTCATGTCAGATTCCTGTCACAGTATTTTGTAGCCTCCTCCAGAGTAGATACACATGAAACTAGCTGACGTAAACATAAAACGAATAACATAAAAGCTCTGATGAACAGGAGCTACTATTGCTGGTCCTCCAGCAGCCACTATAGCTAGGATGAGATTTTACACGCTGTACCACTTTAAATATATTTAAATATGCATCCGGTTTTGCACCAAAATATACAGTTTTCATTTACAAGAAGCAAAGATGTTCTGTATTTTAAAATGCTAATTTGTAGTATTTTTACTCAAGTATCCATTAGTTTTGTAGTATTTTGTTGACTTCATCTGTTCAAAAAGAAGTTAGCCACAAAGACACATTATCGATGGCCCTTCACTCTTAAATGCAACAAGTCCAGTTATTGCCGTTATTTCTATCCTACTTGTCATGTTTGCTCTACCTCAGCTATCTTTTCTATCCAGTAACAGCAAAAATCATTTAGATGATGATTAACCCAGTTCAATATAATCTTGTGTGCTGTCTGGGTTAATTGTGATTACATTAATTGACTGATATCACGTTATCACATCTAGCTGCCTGATAGTGACATGAAGGACACTTATGGGAGGAACATATCTGCTGCCTGCATGTTTGTAATTTGTCAGCAGCCTTATTGCTGTCTCTTATGAAACTCTTAAGACGCAGCTGATGAAACCATAATCAAGCGCTGCAGTTCAGTAAACTGAAATAATAAAACGTCCAGTCTTTATCACCGTGGTGTAGTGTTCGTGTATGACAAATGTAGAACATTTCATCACAGTCTCCCTCTGCAAATACAGACTGCCTGGAAACATTTAAGGTTGTGAGTGTAACAAACCGCTCCGGTCTGCTCAATCCTTTTTAAGCTGCATCCAACAACATGACGTTTTTTACACTGGGGGGGCGATCGTCATCGTTATCTTTGTTTATAAAGCACTTTAAAACAACCACAGCTGACACAAAGTGCTGTACATTAAAAACATAAAATAAAAATTACATAAGTTATAAATAAGAGCAAAATAAAAGTAAAATAATTAGTTTAATAACTAATTTAATTCCAAGAAAAAACTAAGTCTCACTAAGGTTAAAAGCCAAAGAATAAAAGTGGGTTTTAAGATGCGATTTAAAACTGGATCGTGGCTCAAAGAGTTGGACGTTCGTCTTGTAATCGGAAGGTTGCCTGTTCGAGCCCCGGGTCCGACAGTCTCGGTCTTTGTGTCCTTGGGCAAGACACTTGGTGGTGGTCAGAGGGCCCGGTGGCGCCAGTGTCCGGCAGCCTCGCCTCTGTCAGTGCGCCCCAGGGCAGCTGTGGCTACAGTGTAGCTCACCATCACCAGTGTGTGAATGTGTGGATGACTGAAGGTAGTGTAAAGCGCTTTGGGGTCCATAGCGACTAAGTAAAGCACTATACCAATACAGGCCATTTACCATTGACACTGTACGTCACTCAGGAAGTGCCGTTGCTTCAGTGGCAGTGGATCCCAGCGGACGCCTGCTCGCCACCGGTCAGGAGGACAGCACGTGCATGCTGTACGACATTAGAGGAGGCCGCATAGTGCAGACGTACCGCCCCCACAGCAGTGACATACGCTCTGTGCGCTTCTCACCGGGAGCCCATCATCTCCTCACTGGTTCCTATGACAACAGGATCATAATCAGCGACCTTCAAGGTAGCTTGAAATAAGTAATTGTTTGAATTTAAAAATCCATTTCTGAAGAGCTTAAAATTGTGTTTGTAAGCTCCTCCTGTGTGACTATTTCACTCTTCTCTGACTCCAGGTGACCTAACCAAGCCCCTCCCTCAGACGGTGGCAGGGGAGCACTGGGACAAGGTGATCCAGTGTAGGTGGCACCCACACGATCGGACCTTTGTCTCCTCGTCTGCGGATCGAACCGTCATCCTCTGGGCTCCGGGCCCGTGAGATTCAGAAGAAGCAGCGAGCGCAAGAGCACAGTTGCCACATACACCCCAGCGCCCCAGCGTGCCGTGACCAGCTCCGAGGTGTATTCGTGTGCAAAACATGCATATCGTAAAAGTCCAGCTGTTTATATGTTTAAAGATAAGTGCACGTGTGGGTGGCAGGTGTATTTTTGAGGCAGAAAAGCCGGTCACTTTAAGGAGGACCGTTTCTACGTATGTGTGTAAATGAATGTCTGTATATGTGTTCGGGTATGTGCCAATGTGTGCTCAAGCAACCATGAGTTTCTGGAAATCTGAGTGTATTTGGCTTCGCAGGGTGAATTCCTAACATAGAACACGTCCGTTTGTTCACTTGGTACTTTTCTGCTTGTGGCTTTTATAATTTCAGCAAAGATTAAATGGCAAATGTGATGTAAGAATATAAAGATGGTCGCTAATGTCCATCTTGAAAAGCACTTTACTTTTACTGCAAGTATACTTTAAAATTATTTTAAGCAAGTACGCTGAACATAAAGGCAAATGAGGAAGTAGGTTTGGTGTAATGTGACATCGCGCATTTTAAATGTGATCATTTCTGCAGTTCTGGAGAGAAGCCACATTTGGTTATGCATATCATAATGTGCCTTTTTGTAACTGTTGTATAGTTTTTTGGATATCCGGATTGATAGATTTGCTTTTTTTTTTAATTTGCAGCTTTATTTTGGTATTTTATCACATGCCTTTTGTCAGCTGCAAGTTCAAACACGGTTACTGCACCCATCAGCTTCACTTGTATGCAAAAAAAAGTTTATTCACTTACATGAAAGCTCAAAGAAAGAGTACCACTGGGTGTGAATAAACGAAGTTAAGCTTTAGGAACCTCTTCTTGTGAATCCTGGTGTGAGCACATGGACGTGTTCAGCCAGCTGCTTCACTGTGGCCGCAGTCGCAGCTTGTAGCAGCCGTGAAAAGTCACTGATAAAGGCAGAGAGTGGTTGATGTGACAAGGGGAAACAATCTTAAACCACAGATGCACAGTGAGGATTCACGAGAAGTTTTAGGGATTTAGAGTAAACTTTTAAATAAAATACACTGAATGCAGACAACCATGAGATCTTAGGACCTCAGCGGGCTAAAGTCAAACAATGGTAGTGATCCACTTTAAAGCAATGCTTCAGGACTGCACAGTGTGAAACGCCAGCATCGTTGACTTGTTTAACTTTTAGCTTCACTTCTTTAAGCAGCGGGGTGCAAGTGTGAGACAGAGCTGAGGATACAGGCTGAGAAAACGACTGACCGCTGTGGGATTATCGTATTCTGCTTTAAATTTGACCATATTTGTGACTCTTGATGGCATATTCCGTGTCACTGTCCACCTGTAATAGTAATACGCACAAATGTGTCACAACTAAGAGAAGTGCCAAGGGGTCCTTAGGGTTCAAACTGTTCAAAAAATGAAGTAGTGGCTGTCTAACACGCGTTCTTTTAATGAAAACAAACTGACAAAATAAAGATATCGAGTGAAAAAGTGGATGCGTTTCATCTTTTTTTTGTATCGCTCATTTAGCACACCTTTGTTAATACTGGCTGTGGCCCAGAGATGGTTGTAATATATGGTTATCTGAGTTACTGTTGCTTTCCAGTCAGCTTATACCTAATAAAGTGACTGCTGGGTGTACATCACTGATTAAAATGACCTTAGAGCCTGTGCACACAGGTAGGTGCAAAGCAAACAGTTATGTGCAGGTGCAGGGTGCACATAGGGCCACCTTTTCCTCTGTGCAGTTGCCAACATAAGTTGCTACTTCCTGTCCCAGCATGTTCCCATTGCTGCATGGCTGTATGTCATTTTTGGCCTTTGATAGAAGAGCTATTTATGTATTTCCACAGCTTGCCAAGTCTGATCCAGTATTTTCTAGGAAAAAGATGAAAAAACAAAAAACAAGGCGATTGATAGGAAGTCACACAGCACATAGAGAAAAATGAAGTGCAAGAGTTTAGAGATGCACTGGGGTGATAAAAGGATGGAGGTAACTGCAGAGAAGAGAGCAAGAGGGGGATTTAGCATCACTCACATGCTGCGCTCGATCATTCCCTCTTTTGTGCGGTGGACAATGAGGGCCAGAGGTACGGGGGCTTAAAAAGGATACGCGCACTGTCACAGCCAGCAAACCTGGAGAGGGACCAGCCAAAACCAGAGGTATCACTTTAAAAAATGTTCATATGTAAAAGAACCTAACTGAGTGTATTTGCCAGGAAAATATTAGTCTTTGAGACCTTAAAGGAGAACTGGACAAATGTGCTTTTGGAGAAGAGGGAAACCTACAAAGATGTAGAAGATATGATGGTCATTCTTACTTTTTTTGAACTGAGAAAGGATCTGTACAGCTAACAAACTGGACCTGCCACCCCAGCGTTGGGTCGTGTTACTTGATAGAAATGAACCACAATGTTGTCTGGCACATTTGGGAGTCGAGTGTAAAATTTCTTTGCATGCTTGGAAATTTGTGGCGAGAAGCATGGGAAAAGTCAGTGCGTGAAGTTGCTGGTTTACTGGCTGGCTGACAGAGAGCAGCAGTGCTGACGGTTCAGTTGCTCAGTGATGGAAGATTAGTTTGTGGTGCACGGAGGGGAATTAGTGATGAACAATGGCTCTGAACTGCCTGTTAGGCAAGCTTATTGTCAAACAGCAGTTTGAGGCAAGTGTTTTTCTGACTACAACCAATTTTAGAATTAAATTAAAAGCACATTTATCTGATGTGGTGATACGAGATGTGATTTTTCCATCAAAATGCATCAGGATAAAAAGGAAAGTGTGCTTTAAACAAAGAGGTAGCTCTTTAGACTTGCTGCAAGTTTTTGATTGCCTTTACTGCAGTTTATAAGAACTAAGCCACGTGCATGTGTGGCAGGGACTTGCTCTTTGCTGTCTTACTAGATGTAGATTTGGTAATGATTTCTGTAATTACTGTGGCGGATGAAGAGCTTAGCTTTGTATATTTTCATACGATCATTTGAAAAAGAAGGAGAAAAAAATGTAATGACTGTGAGCAGCTGATCTTCCATGAAATTAATATGTAAGTGTTATGCACAAACTCTTCATTCTGTGTTTTTCCTAACTCTGTCCTGTCTTCCCTGAGCAGCTGTTGAATGTTTAGGAGGACAGTCTCTTGCCAGGCGTCTCCACAATGCTGTATACTTTAGCAGGAGGAGGCACCCTCTGCGGTGTGGCCGCCCTCGTGCTTCTCATAGTTTCTACAGCGACGGACTTCTGGATGCAGTATCGATACTCTGGTAGCTCGGCCAATCAGGGGCTTTGGAGATTCTGCATCAATCACAAATGCCACTCCCACACCATCACTGTAGGTGAGTGGTCCACCTCAGAGGGGAATTTGCGCAAAACAAAGATTTTTTTGTAACAAAATCATAAATTTAACCAAAACTCTCTGAATTCATGCAGACTGTGTAGAGAGTAAAAAAATTAGTCCAGCATAGAAAGCTGAAGCACGTGCACATGGTTTATGTAGGCTTAAAGACTGCAGAAGGGATGTGCTCTGCAAAACTTGGTATTGATCTGAAACCAAGGGGCAGTACTGCAGACACCAACACTTTTAACCTCACCTGTATTAGGATTTATGAGATTAGTCATCATTCATTTGCAAATTCTGAACACGCTGTGATTTTTACTTTCCTCAATAATCAGCAACAAAATATATAAAATATATTTTATTCAAAAAAAAAATGTTTAGCATGTTTAAAGGGCTACATACTGAACATAGAGGATAGAAACAAACTATCAAGCCTACTGTGCCGGTATCGACCCAGTCTCACTATTGGTGTTGGTATGATACTGTCCACCTCCCTCTACACTGCAATCACATACTGTGTGCTTTCTCTAAAAGTTAACTGGCTACAGTTAAATATTTAAAGCAGATGATTCTTAAGTGTTTTATAGACATCATGGCAGGTTTTGTGACTTCTTGGTGAGGCGACATGAGCCGCACAATCAGTGAAAATATGTGTAAGTGTATATTCAGCATGTGGACATGGTGCCCACCTTTGTGTTTCCAGCCTTCTGGGATGCCACACGCGCCTTCATGCTGCTGGCGGTGCTGAGCTGTTTTGCTGGCGTGGTGCTTGGACTGAGCGCCTTCACTAACGGCACCAAGAACAGGAGAGTGCGCACAGGTGGCATCGCCCTGGTCCTGTCAGGTAAACCAAGAGTGATCAGATCAGAAAATACACATTTCATTTCAGTTTTATTTATACTCCACTGAAGGTGCTTTATATTGTAAAGACCCTACAACAATAGAGAGAAACCCGCAACCATCAGTTGACCCCCCCTTTAGCAAGCACTTGGCAACAGTGGGAAGGAAAAACTTCCTTTTAACAGGAAAAAACCTCCAGCTGGACCATCTGTCGCGACCAGTTGGGGGCGATGGGGGGCAGCCTGATGTTTTTTGTCTCAATGGGTTTTATTTTTTGAACTCCTTCCATGATGGAAATGAAATCAGAGGGTATTATACAACTAATACAAACTAATTAACTAAATGTCTTGTGTTTTTAATGTTTTTTGATCAGCGTAGGAAATATGAAGCTCTTCGTGTCTTCATGTTTTACCCAGTGGATTTTTTTCCTGTCTCCTCTGTTCTCAGGTTTTCTCGCTCTTCTGGCTTTGGCAATTTACACCGGCGTGACTGTTACCTTCTTTGGCAAACGCTTCTTGGACTGGCGCTTTTCCTGGTCCTACATCATAGGCTGGGTTGCCATTATTTTGGCCTTTGCAGCAGGTTTGAATTGTATTCGTTTTTTTTATTTCAGGAGGCATGTTTGATTTAAGTGAATTTCAGGGATTACAGAGGGGTGCACTTTTATTATTATTATTTTTAATAAGTAATAAAATCACACTTGACCTGTGTGTGGTCAGTATGATGCTTTACCTGATAAAATGACAAAGAGCCATTGCCTGGATACATTTAGATAGACTACACTGCTTCTTGTCATTTCCTACCTTAGTAACAATTACTCATGGCTATGTTATGTCTTTCTAATGAGCTTTCATTGTTTGACAGTGATCATTTTTTAAGAAGGTATTTTATTCCTTATTTACATGTCATTTCCTTTTAGGCGTGTTCCAGCTCTGTGCCTACCAGCGGACCACTGCAGAACCGGCTCCCTCCAATAACCCGGAGAGCTGAACAGCATTAACGTACTGCTCCGCTTGCAGACTGCGGCTGCTTTCGAGTACCTAGGATGGAATAAATAAATATAGATTCCTTTCTTTCTGGTTTCCCTGCAATACATGTGTGACACCATATGTTAGCACACCACTAATTTTAGAACTGCTTCCACTTTAATGTAGATACATAAACTGTCACTGAGTGAATTATGGATTTAAAACCAATTTTTAAAAAAAAAAGTATTCCAGTTAGTTTTTAAAACTTTAAAGTGAATGACGTTTAAAAGGTTATGTGACGATTCCCCCTGTAGATGGTGCTGTAATGCCACAAACAGGAGGTATGTGAGAGATCTGCTCGTCTTTTTTCTGAAGTTGTGTCACTCAGGCTCTCAGTCATCTGTGACGTTTCAGTAAGTCTTGATTGTGCCTGTTCATCCGACTATATAGATACAAAAGTAGTTAGGATTTTTTTGTTGACACTGCTGAGAAACCCTTCATGTCAGTATCAGCCAATACCAAGAGGCAATAATTAGTGTAAGTCTTTAGCGCACACTAAACGGCTCAACCAGGAATTATCTGCAAACAAATACTGAAGAATCTGTTTTTCCGTGACTTGCCGTTACTACTCATACCTGATTGTAAATGCCAAGGAGGCGGCCGTGGTTTTAGAAATTTCTCAGCAAACACCGACATGAACTGGACGTGGGTTTAAAAGGCGTGTGGTTATTTAGATTGGATGGTGTCCAAGTTAAGTTCCCTGGGCCACTCCCAGACGTCATGTTTTCCGTCCCATTTATCAGAAAGAAAAAAGGAAAACAAAACAAAAGTTCACAGGATATTATTTACTTTGAAACATGATTTATTTTGAACAATAGCAAAGTCATCTCACAGAGACTACTTTGAATTACACAGAATGCAAATAAATATATGGGACAATAATAGAATTAAGGGCATTAACAAATGATACAAAATTATTTACAACACTTGTAATAGTGCAAAACCTCACAATTACTACCCTCGTCACCGAATTAACCAGTCTTTTTGAGGACAGTATTGTGCATGTGTGTGTGCTGCCCCCAGGTGGGGGTTGTAAGAACTGACAGTTCGGTATGTGGCATAATGAGAATAACCTTAACTGAACATCACAAAAGGACTCTTCTGATTAAGAATGTAGCAAAAGTAAAACCAGTCGCTACATCTGGCCAAGAAGAGCTTCCATAAAGGTGATGTTACATCACTGACATGGATATGCATTGTTAGTTTAAACAGGTCGTACAAAAAGGGGGAAAAACACAAAACAAACCGTTTTATTAATTGCTAAAGTTGAGTGAGCTCAATGAAACAGTGTTCTCTCTTAAAGGAACACTGCATGAACCACAGAGGTTGTACAGATGTGAACCCCACCATGAGAACAAGACTTTGAAATGACAGGAAGAGTTGACAAACTAAAACCACATGGCAGGTAGTTCCCCACCACCCCTGAGTGAAATCTTTTATGTTGTTAAAAAACAAAAGCAAACAGGTCTAAGCACCTTTAGTTACCACAGAACACCAGTTTTTGCCATTTCTTCTCAATCCAAACAGCGTCTTGGATTGTGACAGGCACACCACAAGTTTTTAAAGTGCGCTTGCTCGCTTGAGACGTTTCTTTCACTCGTTTTTTTCCTCTCCGCCTCCTTTCACAATTGCTAACCCACGAATATCAAGTTCCATTTAAAAAAACAAACAAACAGCTTACAGAAATTACATTTCTTCATGCAAAACAATTTGTTGCATATTGAAATTTCTTTTCGGGACCACTCGTTTTACTTTTGATAATCTCGGACCTTTTGCAGCAAGTGTGGTTATTTAGAAAAAAAGAAAGAAAAAAAAATTCTCTTTAGGTGACAAAGACTACACAGAATCAGTCAAGTGCCCATTTTCCCCAGACACCTACATTACAAATATGTTATTGGTGCTACTTTAAATAACCTGAAGAAATGCCACCTTGGTCCCCACGAGGCCTGTCAGAGAGGTTTGCAGTTGACATCGAAAAGACAGGTTTGACTTCTACTCCTGAAGACCAAAGTCAGAGAAAAGATGTACACAAACATTTCTTTAGCTAAGACAGCTTCCTAATATTCTTGTGTATTTTGTGCATTGTTGATGCATTCATCCAGTAGAGACTGGGGAGAAAATAACCTCTGAGCAATGATCATTAAACAGGCTTAAATCATGCCAAACTCGAGGAAAAATAATACTGCAATCATTTCTGCCTGGAGAGAGAGAGGGAGAGGGAGAGAGAGAGAGAGAGAGAGAGAGAAGACCATCAGGAAAGTATCAAGCCTCTGTGGGCTGATCTGAAGTTTGGATCTTAGCCATCGTCATTTCAACCCACCGCTGATTAGAAACATAAGAACCGTTTGAAGAGAAGTACCCGAAAGTGATTGGCTTTAAAAGGCAGATAGACGCCACTGCTGATCGAGGGCTAAATAACAGACAAAAACATCATTCCATCATCCGTGCGCTCATGCAAAAGACGTGGACCGTGTGCATCTTTGGCTATGCATAGCACTACGTCTCGAGAGGTGAGGTGCAATCATGGGCACTACAGCAGGCTAATGCTTAAACCGGTATAGCCCTGTTCAAGAATGCATGCTCAGGAAGAAGAGGTCAACGGAAATTCACAGATGTGGAACAGTTGCTGCCAGAAGCGTGCCTACCCACTTGGCTAATGTGGCACCTCGCTAAGACAGAGCCGTTTGGCTTTGGTTCGAACACACACTGCAACCAGGCAGTGCGCGTCCACGTTTTTGGCTCGGCTCTATGTGACTGGGTCGCAGCGTGTCCTGTTGTTTTGCCGTGTTGTTTACTGCACTTGGAGGAAATATAGCCCTTCAAGTCAACGAGTTGTGTATGAAATTGCACGTGTTGGCCGCTCCCCCTTTGAGCAGCAGCGCAGGCCACATCGAGACCAAAGTCTGAGTACGTTACAGTTCCCCGGCTGGTTCTGCTGGGAAGAGGCAGAATATTTTTCTTCCGATCACGAGTCAACCAATCTCTCCGTAAGTCGCTGATTGTTATGTGTCCTGTTGGTAGCTGTGAAAAGAAACAGAAAGTGCGTCAAGCTACGCCTACTCCTGGAATTGCATTTGTTTGCTCCTTCGCCTTCCTTCAAGCAAACTTGTAATCAAAATGTACATGACTGGATTCCCAACACTCCTTGTGCAAACAGTTTGGAATTATTGATAAATGCAAATAGTATAAAGTATTATCAAAGCTCTTGCCCTTCAAGTAGCATGTTTCAGGATAATTGAATGCAACTAACTTTTACTGACTCAAAAGAAAGGGTGAGTGGAACCAGCGCTGCTGAGCCATCAGCTTTATCCTGTCATAAAACACTTCTATCCTGATGCGAGTGCGCTCATCCAGGATGACAGTGCCATCATCTACATGGCCTGTGGTTGATGTACTAACGTCTTCAGTCACAATCTGTACTTTTGCAAAAGCATGCCTGAGGATCACACACAAACTTCTATACACACAGACACACACACAACACCAGACCTACAGGCAGTGGCCCAGGGTAAGGCAGATTTTCCTAGATTATAACACGTGAGGGAAGCATGTTTGTGTTTCCACCCTGTCTCCAGCACCGGAGTCAAATCAGCAGGAAAAAACTTTGCAAATTTTTCTCTTTATCATCTTCTTCTGCAACATTTCCTCTCTGCAAACGTGCCAACACTAATGTTAAGAAAAAAAATATCAAGAGACATTTTACCCGCTCTGTAAGTTGAATTCAGGCAGAGCGCCCAGAGATGTCAGCTGTTCCTCCAAGGCCACGATACGTAAACCGATGTAGCCCGAAGACAGCAGCAGCAGCAGAACCCTACAACATATAACACCAGTCAGATTCACTGCCTGGGCGGTAAAGGATCAGCGAGCTCACTCCAGTTTCTTCACAATTGTCCCATTTAACAAACTAACAAGTCACATAAGTAGTTGACAGGTTACTTTTTTGCGTATACTACAAGATATTCTGCTTTAGAACCATTTTTTACTTTTTCACCCCTCAGAATGAGAATTTAGGAGCAAAACGTAAGTTCAGATAAAGTCATAAGGACGGCTGGGGAGGAAGGATCTACTCACAAAATCAAGTAAATGAAGAGCAGAGTGTTGAGGTTGCTGGCTTCTCTCTGAACCACCAGAGACTTGGCTTTTTCAGTCACACTCCACACCCACGATCCACCTTAAACATAATAAAATAATTTAACCCCAATAACACCACCAAGGTTTCATGGTCAGTTGTGATATTCTAATTTAATTATGGACAGTTTTGCAAAATCCTCCCAGCACACGCAAAACTGGTGTTAACTGGCTATGTGTTGGTTACCTGACACAGACAGCTCCTCTGTAGATGAGCTTTCACTCTGCTGCATATGCAGGCTCTTCAGAGAGGAACCATTTACATTAGGCACTGCCTCTGCAAGCAGGAGGAGAAAGATGGGGAAAAGGTTAGACTAGATGCTGATCGAGAAGCCAGATGTGCAAAGTTCAAGGTTTGATATGAGCAGAGCAGATAGCACTGTCGGCTGACGTCTCGCAGCTTATCTCTAAACTCTACACGCTACAGTTAACAACAATAATGCATTAAAAACAAACTCAAAACTTAGAGGCGGTGTTGAATTTTCACCTTTATGTGGTCTATGCAGAGGGCGGTCCTCTTGTAAAGTCTGAGACTTGGAGCCATCGAATTGGTCGAAGCTATCGTCCAGACTGGACTGGCTGGAGTTCTGTCAGTAAGACGAACACAGAACAAAAATCATCACTACAAACACAGAGCGGGAGAAAAACAATCATGGTTTAAAAAAAAAAAAAAATGCAGAGAAGAGTTACTCACCACAAGTTTGTTCTTATCAAAGCTGTTTTCAGCTGAGGAGAAGAGAGGGCTACTGTTTGCACTGACATTCTGAAACACAGGCATTTAAAAACATTAAGTTTTCATTTATGCCAAATGGATTTAAGACGTTTATATTGTGCATGCTCTGAAAAGGTTCATTTAAACTGCACCTAAACAAAGAAAGACGTAACAACTTGGCTTCTCTGAATGTGCGACTGAAGGAATTGCAACACAGAGTACATTTACCCAATCATGGCACAGCAAACAACTTAAAAGAATGTGCTTTTCCAATCTCTGCAAGACTTACAATAAGCCAATAGTGACATAGTTGGACATAGTTGGTTAACCATAGTTTTACAGTATTTCGATCCATTGCAGCACTTTAGATTTTTCTTGCTTTCCAATATTCGACCTCACCCACTCACCTCTAGCTGAGGACAGACTGAACGCAGCAGCTGAAAACACGACTCTCTATTCCGCAGAGCCACAAAGAGGTACTGGACAATGGGAGGGAATATAAAGAAAACAAAATGAGCATTATCCACCTGCCCTACAAGACAAGCCTCCATCATAAAGGGTCACCCGGCCACCGACTACATTCCATATAAATCAGACTCCAAAGCCAAGCAAAGCCTAGTTTGACTGCACACGCTTTGTAGTCTCAATAAGTTTTAACTAAAAACTGTGTGAGGACAAAGGTGTGAAACTGACCTTCTCTCCCTCAGTGGTGCGAATTGACAAGGCGTTGGGTACTAGCAAAGCTGTATTCTGCTTCTTCACTCTTTTAATGCAGGATACTGGAATCACTACCTGCAAAAGCACAAGAGCACACACAAAAAAAAGGTCAGCCCTACGTCAGTCGAATCCCACAACGAGCTAAAAAGAATGATGGGCGAGGTCCGAGCTGATAAGTACCTTTGTGTCCTTAAGCAAAACAGAGGAAAAGAAACAGGCATGCGTGTCAGTGATGTATAGCCGGCCGTGGTAGGGCACTTCCTTCTGAAGGGCGCAGATGTACGCTGGCAGAGGAGAGCAGAAGCGTTCGGCTTTAGACAGCTTGTGCTTTTTATTATATTTAGATCCTCCATTTAATCCATTTTTTCTAACTTACCATGAATCAAGTCTTCACTCTCAGGAATGTCTGGAAACAACTTGTGAAATGTCTTGTTGTGCTTTTTGAAACTCTGAAATCATAAAATTGCATAATTATTGAATTAAAGTTAAAAAGTTTCATCATCTGTTTGTTTCAAAGCCGAGGTGGACTTACACTTTGTGAGCCGGTGCCTTCAGTCTTCTCAAAGCCTTTGCTGTCGACGTCAAAGGTTTGCGCTCTGAGGACAACAGAAATAAGAGCGCGTGGCATGATTAAAACGCATTTACCAGCATGGACCACATGACCTGACTTTTCCCTGGATTACGAGGCTCGGGTGAAGCCGCCTCGATAGATTCTGCACCAAACGAGCAGGAAAAATATGCAAAACGCTCTCTGCCGTGTTTTCATTTCTTGAATTGCAGCGCGCCTTCGACCGCCACACACAAACACACACAGCGCTACGTAGCAAAGAGGCAGTGATGGCGTTAGAAAGTAAAGACGACGACAATTACTTTCTTTAAATGTAAAGCGTTAATAATGACTTTGTTAGGAAACCTGTTCAACAACGATAAAAATGCAGACAAGTGATATTTTCGCCTGCTCCTACGCACACTTGGTATGTTTTCCACCAGCACAGCACTCTGAAGGTCATGTGACGGCCACATATCTTCAAATTTCTCACATTTTTTTGATCTTTAGCTATGAGTTGAGGCGAGGAATGAGATTTAAAACTCCATCCAAACTATTAGAAAGCGTATTCATAGTGTAATCTCTAAATTAGTAGAGCTTCCAATATGGTTATAATGTAAACAAACAAACATTTAGAGTGCTTTAGGAGAGAGAGTGTTGACTATGCCCACACAACTAGACAAAAGAAACAATCACGCCTGAATCATCAGGAATCAAACTCATCTCCACGCGCGTGCATTTGGATCATGTGAGAAACAGCCTACACGGGCGGTGTGGTCATGTGTGCATGATGCCCGAGGTGGGTCAGGTCTTGTGATACGTGTTCAAGATGAGAGTCCACACAGCATCAGCTGCGTAACTGTAACGCTCCCAGACAGTGAGTCACTGTTCATTTATATGGAGTTTTACTTTTTCACACATTTAAAATGATCATTTCTTTATTAAAACAAATGTGAGATTAAAAACGACTTCTCGCTCTAGCAAATGTAACTGATCTGAAAAACAGTCTCTTTGGGAATTTTTGGGAAAGTTTTTATTCAACACATATATGAAATATTAAATTAAGCAGAATTAGACTTTTTTTTTTTTTTCCATAGAAAAATGAATTTAAAGGTTCAAGTTTAATCTTCCACTCCTGCGCCCCATCAAGCCTACCTCACAGGTGCTTGTCTGGTCAGGGTTTTGTGCTGTTGCTGGATCTCGAGCTGGGCCGCCTCTAAACTCAAAGCTTTCCTCGCCTCCACCTTCTTGATGCTGCCATTGCTTAAGGTGCTCCTGCTTTTTCTTACTTTGGCGGGCAGCCCGCCACTGCTGCTCTCCACTGGGTAGCTGCAACAAATGAAGAGGAGAAAACGTACAAAATGAGCCACTTTTGGTTTTGCATGCATTTAAAAATAGTTGCACCAGTCTTCCGCAGCCAGTTAAAAAACAGAACATCTTACCACAGGATGGCAAATGAGAAAACCACTAAAAGCAGCATGGGAAACAAAACAACAAACTCAAACATCTACAGGTCAGTTAAACACACCAACATGTTAACGTAACATGTTTTTGCTCTACATCCACTTTGGGTGTTTTAAAACTCTTTAAAAAAAACAAAAACACAACACACATCACTTATCGCTTTCCACTGAACTCAGCTGTAATGCATAGATGCATCTGACATCTATGTCAGATGCATCTATGCATTACAGCTGTGTCAGATGATGCTCATCTTTGTGATGTGCTGGCACGGGTACCCGATCCAAATGACAAGGTTTTATTGATAACATTGCATGTGAGCTTTGTTTACCACAAGCACATGACTGCTTTACGATCTGATCGACGTACGTTCA
>VUQR01015273.1:15676-27350 GCA_015108515.1 Hemichromis elongatus | reverse complement strand
TACAAACAGTATAACATACAAGGCACCATCATTAATAATCCGAATATGTAACATCCTCGGTTGAGCATCATAACAAGAAAAATGAAAAAAAAAAAAAAAAAAAACCCAAAAAAAAAAAAAAAAAAAAAAAAAAAAATTTATTTTTTTTTTTTTTTTTTTTTTACCATAATAAAACCTTTTAGTCTTGTAAAACCACCCTTTTGGCTCTTACTAACAGGGTGAGTCACACAGGCTGGTTTACTCGCCCTTTATCCTTCCAGTATTTGTAAAGGATTTCAACACGACTGAATAAAAAAAAAGAAAAAAAAGTCATCTCTTAAAAGCCGAATGAATAGGAACATTTAATGTGTGCCTCTGCAAACATTATACATACTTCCCTTAGCATTAATTCACAGGCTGTCCTTTCGTTTTTACTTCTGCATTATAGAATCTTATTTGCGCGATTTTTGAATGCATGAAGTTACTGAAGTCTCAGTTTTACATGCAACAATGTGACTAGATGAGCCTGGGTGTCCACATTATCATGCAAGTCTGAGCATGACAAGAAAGTGAGTTGCCCTTTGCGTAGACGACTGTCTGCTATCTGTTGCTAAACTAATGTGTTGCTAGAAAGGTTTTCCTTATCAGATGCTGGAGAACACTCGGGAACACTGGAAAGTTTACCGCATCTTGGAAGGAAGAAAATGAGTTTTAGTTTTTATTGTCGTCATTGTCACTTTTAAGCATTGTTAGTAAAGTATTAGCAAGTGCTTAATTCTTTATTGCTCATCCATAGTATGACCTTTATAAATACATAACTATGATTATGACTATAACTACAATTGTGGTTATTACTAGCAGTAATGTAGTAACGGTAATAGCTGTACATGTAATAGTAACAGGTGGAGAAACATATCTGTGTTTATAAATGACTCACAGTCTTTTCCAGAGTAAATTAAATAAATAAATAAATAAATAAAATTTGTCAACACCTCATCAAGCAAGTTCTTATAATGGATACACAGACAGAAGGAAGGACGTTGGAAAGAACCACTGGAAGGAAGTCACACGGCCAGGGACGTACTGAGCTGCCCCTTTGGAATTTCCATATCTGAAAGACAGATATTTTATTGTGTCCTGAGAAGGCAGGAAAAAAAAATCCCAGCGTGAGTAGTGCATCACAAGGGATGAAGTGTGATAAGTAAAACTATGAGAGGCAGCTGATCACATGGCCACAACGCCATGGAAATGTTTTGAGTCATTCTTGATTGGGCTGTTTGTCGTTTGGAGGTCACTCGTCATTCCTGATAAATAGTTAGCAGAACATCTTTTACACATTGTCCCGTCTGTTTTTGTCAGATTCGAGGGAAAAGACAAATAAAGCTCTTCCCAAGCTCGCCCTGTCTTTCATTTAGTCTATCCCGTGTGTGAAGGGTGAGTTTTCATCCAGTGTTTATTGTTACCAGCTGAGCTTTTAAAGCACTTTTTATAATTAACTGCATTAATCAAAATACCAGTTTTTTTTTTTTAATGCATTCCATTTACTTTATAGGCATTATCTGTCCATTTACATTGCCATGAACATTATATAACCAGTTTTTTGTTCTGTAATACTCATTATTCTAGTGTTTTTTCAGTCATGTGTCAACACTCTCTAGGGCACTATTTTAGATTGACTTAATGAGTTATGAGTTAAACATCTGTGTTTTGGCTTTCAGTGTAATCTTGTGTTGGTGTAAGTTGTCTGTGGGGTCAGAAAGGTCAGTGCATCACCAAGGATTTACCCCAGCAACAACCTCTTTCATTCAATAAGGCCAGCGAACGGGGGCACCTTACAATGATATCATCTTACTGGTAACCCTGGGATATTGTCTGTGGCCAACTCCCAGTGGCCCACTTCGGTAGTCATACAGAAATGCAGGCATGCAGGAATTTTTTACACTTAAAGGGTGGTTTACATATTCTAGGACGTGCTTGTGCGACTTCATCTGGACTGATATAAGGATTAGAATCGTAACCGTATCACATATATGAAGAAAAAAAAACTTTACTTGATGTTTTTTGTTTGTGTTTGATATGCGTGAGCTCCCTGAGGCTCAGGTGTAACAAATACAAGCCTCAACTCAAAAGGTATTGGGTTTCTACCTGGTAGAGTCTGGCTGGCTTCTTTCAGCTTCTGTTACCAGGCTGCTCTCATCACTAATTTATGTTTTCTTTGCAGCAAAGCTTTGGGTGGCTGGCTGGTTGGATGGTTGGTCAGCTAAACGGTCGGGGAGGACAGTGTTTTTCTCTCTTTCTGAGCAGTGCACCACCAGGGCTCCTAGAGGAGGACCCAGCTTAAGTCAGGGCTGATGCAGACCGGAGAGGATATGAGCCCGCAGGAATCCAAGGCAACGGGGGCCGAAGCCACGGAGGAGCAGAAGGCCGAGAACCAGAGCCAGAATCTGGGGTGTCCAGAGCCAACAGCGCCTCCGCTCCCTCCCCCTTCGCCGCCACCACCAGGGCCACCAGAATACCCAAGACCTAAGCTCATTTTCCACACCCAGCTGGCTCATGGGAGTCCCACAGGCCGGATTCATGGATTCACTAATGTCAAGGAGCTGTATGCCAAGATCGCAGAAGTGTTCAACATCTCCCCCTCAGAGGTACAATAAACTTGGCTATGGATGCAATAAAATAATAAAGTGACATGTAAACAGTCACATTTTTAAAAACAATAATTTTTTTTACAAGTAAAAATTCAGGACTATCAGACTGCTTGTGAGTAGGTGTTAGGTTTCTATTCTCTGCTTCTTCTTTTTTTTTTCATGGTGCACAACGATCATTTACTACTTACTGTCAACCAGAGTGTGTATTGGTTTGCACCTTGACCATGACCAATAGCGGAAAGAAATATCCATATAATGACTTCTTATCAGTTAACAAACATCTAACGTGACAAGGTATGGAGTCCTAAAAAACAACAACAGGAGAATATCAACCCTCAAATAAGACAATAAGTTATTGTGTGTTTAGTCACTTAGTCACTCAGCTTGTTTCTATGAATTGAACTGAATGCCTATTTTTTCTAACATACTGGAAAAGTTTCTTTAGAATTAAAAACCTATTACAGCACAGTCATGTAAAGTATCATAATTAGAGTAGATAATATAAGCTGGAGTATATATTTTTTCTTTCCCCCCAGAATTACTAGACAACTAAATAGTTCACTTGTAGCTTTGTAGATTATCAATTTGTTACTTGCAGTTAGGTTACAGATGAAGCTGCTGATGAGACCTAAAATCCGCGAGTTGAGACCTTGACTGTGAACCTCTGGAGGGCCTGGATAGAGCAGCCCGATACGGCCCTGAGTGCTAAACACGGTAAAAGACCAATTCCTCTAAGATGGGTATTTAGATTAAATTCAGCAAGAGCAGAATTTTAATACACGCAACAATGATCAAAGACAGAGCAGGAGGAAGGTAAAAAAAAATTAATAAAAATATACAAAAAGGATTTTTAGTTTGATTTCTCTGACTTTATGTGCACCAGTACACATGAATAAACTGTAAAAAGACTTGAATGCCGTTTTCGCTGCTGTTTTTGCTTCATTCCACAGTTGATTGAACACACTTGGCAGCAGAACAGCACTCTTCAACTTTGGCCCTATCAGCTAGTTATCAGCTATGAAGGCCAAGCATGAAGGCTTTCAGCGTATCTGATAGATGTAAACGTAAGATTAGGCAACGAAGACTAAGTTACATTTCATAGTAAATGACCTTGACGCTCTTGTCGAGCACCTGCCAACCGTGACTGTGACACATGCAGTCACGTGCAGAAACATGCGGCACGCAATGTCCAGCCTTGTTAAAGAAACCTTTGACGTGCACTATCTGTTTTAGAAGGAACCAATCAATTGATGCTCACTAACACAAAATATAAGATTACTTTAGATAAGTATTAAAATCATTCCCTTGTTTGTTTTTTTTAACTTTATCTTTAATGCATTAACATAGATTTACAATACATATATTATAATGCAATACATTTACATGTATCTGATATTATTAACACAGCGCTGCAACTCAGAAGATCAAGCTGTCAAAAGTAATATGCAGCTGTAGAATACATTGCATGTACAACTCCCAGAAACACTTCCCCATTCTGATGTTGAAACTGTGTGTCGGCCATAACGTCACAGCCAAGAATTCAGCAACAAATAAACATACAAACAACAACAACAAAAAGCTGCTTACTAGATGAACAGATCATACAGATTCATTCAGAATTAGCTTGCAAGAAATACATCAGTAAAAGCAAAGTCTTTTTTTAAAAAAAAAAGTGAAGTATATTATGTTTGGTCAGGGTAGGCACCAACTGAACAAACACCTCCCTGCAATACAGAAACAATTCTTGCTAAAATGTAACTAGTTTATTTACTGTAACAACATGCACTGGTTAACTGCCTAGAATCCAATTGCATGCAGAAAGCTAGAAGTGTCCTTGACCACAGATGGAATCAATAACAGCAGCATAGCATAGTCATTGTAAAGCCAGGTATCAGAGAAGACTTTGGACGACAATAAGACCACTACGGTTGCCAAAGCAGTTCTTATGAATAGGAACTGCTGCAAGAAAACAGTTCGCACAAGTTATCTTCTTTTTGCT
Source organism: Hemichromis elongatus (assembly GCA_015108515.1). NCBI lineage: Eukaryota > Metazoa > Chordata > Actinopteri > Cichliformes > Cichlidae > Hemichromis > Hemichromis elongatus. Next base: position 22,724 of record VUQR01015273.1, on the reverse strand, counting down.
CTCCCTCAATCATTACGTTGCCATTTATTCTTTATTCTTATAAAGCAGCTTAAGACTCCTTTATTTAGATTGGCTTTCAATTAGATTTGTGATCTATGTTTGATTATGGTGATTTTTTTTTTTTGGTGGGGGGGAGGGGGGTGTTCAATGTATTTCTGTTATTATATTACTGTGAAGCACTTTGTGGTTTTTATCCTGTGAAGAGTGCTGTATAAATAAATTGAATTGAATTATTTCGAATGTCTTTTACAGTTTATGAAAGAAAACTAAACTTTGCACAGTTTGCAAAAGCCCAAGCAGAAACACACGGACAAGATATCCTCCGTTCAAAGGTTGTCCCACAGTGTTAAATATGTGACAGCACTTTTAAAACACATTTGCTTCAATGCATGTTTGACGTTAAATAGGTGATCTCCAGAGCCAGTCAGCTGTGATGATTTGGATCTGTGGCGTGACTCAGTAACAAGTATGATTATGTGATCTTGTTAAACAGAAGGAAAAGAATGTGAATGATGTGTGTGAACTTCTGAATGAAGTTTCTTAATCATTCCGCTGAAAGGAACATGACCACAAATTCAGCTAAGCTTATTGTTTAGCTCTACTGCCCTCTGCTGCTTAATCTCTGTACAGCACAGCTTGAGAAATTTCGATGTGGTCCATTTGCTTTTGTAATAAAACAAGAGGAAGTTAATGAAAGAACAAGAGAGGCTGCAGGGTTACAGTTTTATGGTCAATGCATTCAGTGGCAATTAGATTTTAATCTGTCCAGTATTAGAAATAATGAGAATAATAAATTGCTACTGAAGATAGAAATAATACTAATAACACATGCTTAATATAACAAAGGTCAGTCCCATGGTTTATTAATTTTTGTAAGTCTTTATACTGGCTACACACACACATACACACATACACACACACACACACACACACGCATTTATATATATTTGTCCATTCCTTCTCCTCAGATCCTCTTCTGCACTCTCAACTCCCATAAAGTGGACATGCAGAAACTGCTGGGAGGACAGATTGGACTGGAGGACTTCATCTTCGCTCATGTAAGAGGGGAGACCAAAGAGGTGGAGGTGACAAAGACGGAAGATGCACTGGGCCTCACAATCACAGACAACGGGGCCGGCTACGCTTTCATCAAGGTGGATGAGAAGTTTCTTTACCAACTGCTGCAAAATTTTGAGTTTTTTTTTTTGTGATGATTAATAACACAAAACACAGCACAAAAAGCTCCAGTCTTCAGCTGCTCAGTGTCACCTTATAGTTTGAGGCCACAGAGGTATATAAAGAAATAAAACCAGGACATTTTAGGACATTTCAAGGTTTTAGGTACTAATTTGCAAAAATAATCACATAAAATCCACTAAGTAACAGAATAAAAGTTGAACAAATTATAATCCCATTTCACTTTTTTTTTATCATATTGCAATATTTACAGTAGTTGTAATATGTCGATGCACTGTGCATTCCCCCTAAAAAAAAGGACCATAAATATTGAAAACAGTTGATAACTCACATCTTCATCTACTGTATTTAATCCAATATTTTTCTCTTCCTTCCTTTATCCTCTTTCAGAGGATAAAGGAAGGCAGCACCATCGACCGACTGAAGATGGTATGTGTTGGAGATCACATCGAGGCCATCAATGACCAGAGCATTGTAGGGTGTCGGCACTATGAGGTTGCCAAGATGCTAAAAGAGCAGCCGAGGGGCGTACCCTTCACTCTACGCCTCGTGGGACCCAAGAAAGCCTTTGGTAAGTGGAGCATGGTACATTTCTTTTAATTTTATTGTAAATAGAGACTTTAATATGGGTGTTTCAACTTGAACTCAATTAGAGCATTAGGTGAAACTGGGTCTGCACACAAATACTTTTAAAAGTCAGTAGTTTTAACTAACATTCATACTAAAAGTGTCAGCACTATTGCTTCCTAGCCTTTGCATTCACTCACTGCCCTACATTAAAGTTTATGTCTAGTTATGAGATACAATAAAAACCAGCAGGGTTCCTGGTGCTAAAACAATGGGAAAAAACTGTGATTTATAGCATGGCATGGCTATTTAATATTATAAGCACACCAACTTCCCCCTGTAGGACAACCCACAGAGAGTGGACACTAATAGCTTATTGCTGTCCTGCCTGACACTGTCCCCAGCTGTAGATGGGGTTAGTACTCCTCAGTTGTTTTTCATTAGTCATCAGCAAAAACAGAAAGAGGATACGGGGATATTTGACTGGTGGTCTGCCTGTGGGCCTTGAACTCTTGTTAAACTTTCCTGCCACAGTTAACTGACCAGTGTTACAGCAGTCGGCTGCAATGACCATGTGTGAAGTACAAATTAAAAGTGCAGAAGAAGAATGCAGACACATGTAAATGATTTCACTTTGTTTTTATAGACTGAGTCTATAACACTGCAGAAAAATATAAACTAATAATGTTTCTCCCCTCAGTTTTTGTTTCTCATTGTAAATCATCTGTCGTCTTACTTACTGAGTAAAATTTAATTACCAGACATGCACACACCAAATTAAAAAGGCTGTGAATGCTTTTTGCTGTTGTTGTTGATATTAACCTTGGGGAACAATTAATCACAAATCTCTAACAGGAATACTGGAAACACCATTTAGACATGAACACGTGCATCACTTACACGGAGGCAGACATTTATTTTTCTGTCCTTATGGGCTAATTCTAACTTTAAGCAGCACAACACTATTTGCATTTATTATAGTACGGTCTCTACCTTACAATATAAAGCGCTTTGAAGCAACTGCTGTTGTGACTAGACACTATATGCAGAACACTGAATCATTTGAATCCTTAATCTGTTAAAGTTCTACACTAAATTTGACCAAAAAGGCTCCATCCCTACCTAAACGTAAACCTAAAAGGGCTTCAGCTCTGTCAGGGACAAGTCAATGCTCCGAGTGGAGGACTAAATAGCTCAGAGTCTTGTTCACAAGTGAGGGAAGAAGGGAGGAGGAGATCGATAGACTAACTGGTGCTGCAGCTGCAGGGATGGACGGCTGTACTGGTCTGTTGTTGTGAAAAGAGAGCTGGGCGTAAAAGCAGAGTTCTTTATATACTCTCATCTACTGTCACGAGTTTGGGTAGTGACTGAAAGAACAAGATCCCTGATTCAAGCAGTGGAAATGAGCTTTCTTTAAAGGGTTGGTGGCCTATTCCTTAGAGATTGGTTTGGGCCAGTACCCCCACCCCCTGCTCCCATCTTAGTGGCGCCCCCTAGAGCTGCTTCTCCTCCACATCAAAAGGAGCCGGTTGACATGTTTCGAGCATCTGACAAGGATGCCTCCTGGGTGTGTACTGGGTGAAGTGTTGCAGGCATGTTCCACCTTGAGGAGGCCCCTGGGACACACCCAGGACACGCTGGAGGAGGTGGCTGGGAACAACGAGGTCTGTGCTTCTCTGCTTAGACTGCTGCCCCCCGTGACCCGGCCTTGGATAAGCAGAAGAAAATGGATGGATACACGGATGGATGGATGGCAGGGCACTCATGAGAACAGCCTTCTGTGTTACATTCCTAACCCCCCCGTCTCAAAAATATACAGTCAGCATGTCAACATTGTGTGGACTGAATTGTTGTGTGGGACCCGGTTGCAATGTAACAGCAAAACTTTCAAGAAAAAATGGGAAAAAAAAGCAACTTTCTTTTAATAAGGAGAAACTGATAGCTGAGCAAGGCTCACGGCAGAGTGCCATCTGCCTGGATGGGCTCGGTTTGGAGATGGGAAGAGAGAACAGAAGACATAACCCATGCTAACACAACGATAAAGAGTGAAGGGCGGGGGAGAGAGAAAAGACCCAGCAGCTCCTTTTTCACACTCTTGCAGGAGTCACTGCCAAAGAAATTCAGTAAATGTTTGATCCAAATGTACATGATGCACGTTCCCTATTTTATAGAGCTCAAAAGGTACTTTTATTTACATTTCATTCAAATGTCTTCCACAAAGAAAGAAGTGGTTAGCAGGTTCATCAGCTAATAGTGACAAGCCACCTTGTGCTGTATTTGCTTGTCTCGTTACAGTCTGACAAGCTTGTTTCACATTAGCTGACATCAGCGGCACTGTGGTGCCTCTATGCTACACACATCAAATCTCTGTGCCTTTCAAACAGCAAAGGTCCTTAACAGCATGAGGTAATCATTGTGCTTTTAGCAGCATGAGGTATCGCTTTATGAAAAGTGGTTTACCTGTCAACAGTTTGGTGAGTTGTTGATTTATTGCATCCTTGTTACAATGTGAAGAGGAAACACCTTACTCTCCTTTCCTAAGTGAATCTGAGTGGGCTGGAGCCTCACAGCCACAGCGCCGCTTATCAGACAGGAAACTAAATCCATGGTTAACTGGCTTACATCCTGCAACAGATCAGATCTCGTAACATGTTGTCGCATCTCTGTTAACAGAGATTCCAGTCTTTTTGAGAATGCCATACACATCAAAATTTCAGCATAGAATAAACAGGCATAATTATGATTGGGATGGATTACAGCATGGATTAGTTTGCTTTTGAAGCTGTCTTGTTATCTTGTTACTGTTTTACAGCTATCTCTCATGGTCCATGAGGAAATGACAATTTAGAACCCAAGCTGACTGGCATCCCCATATCAAGCTCCTTTAATAAACCCGGCAATTTTCCAGTATATCACGTTGTGCTTTCAGTCTCCACTTCTTTTGTGTGTGTGTGTGAACTGTCACAGTGTGGTGTGACCCTCTGCATGACAGTGATAAGAGCAGAAACAAATCATCTCACTGGGTAAATCTGTCAATCGCAGGTCTTTTTAGGTGTGTTGGCAACTAAATGACTTGAATTAATATCTGAAACACATGCACAGCATGCTGCCAAATGGCATGTTAATGGATTCGATTAAAAGTAAGATAAAAAAAGAACACTAAAATCCTAAAATCATAACACATTTTTTTCTTTTGTGTGTATCATATAGGTTTACTCAGTATTAGTGGCTGGAGATGCTGTATTACAAGGACAGAAAGTTCAGCTCCAATTAAGACATGTTATATTTATTAGACTTTTTAGATCATGTTTGACTCGCAGCAGGACAAACATGCTACATATAGTAGTTCCTTTTGGAGTATCAGTTGTTTAGAATAGAATAGAATAGAATAGAATAAACCTTTATTATCCCACAAATGAGAAATGACGTTGTTACAGAGCTCTTACAGCAAGGGAAATAAAATATAAAAGGAAGACACAAGTGGTCCTATATACATAAGCAGCCAAAGTTCGTATATACAGGTATATACAGATAACAGTGTACATAATATGCACAGAAAATTGTACGGAGATATGTATAAAATGTACAGCAAACAAAACAAGCGAGCTGGTGAGTAAGATAACCCAAAGAATGTTAAACTGTGTTATAAAGTCTGACAGCTGCTGGTAAGAATGACCTGCGGTGGCGTACCTTCCTCCTTTTATACTGTTAGCGTGACATAGCTGATGCTGACCTCTGACCTTATCCATGAACTGTTATTTTCTGGTTATTGAAATAACCAGATGTGCATTTTTTGCAGACATCAGGAGACCTGGGCTCAATTATTTCTCTGGGAAGCTTTTACACATTGAGCATCTCTGAAATACCAGAGCGCTGCAGCCATGCTTGTACCAGCGACCTCAGTTCTAACATCAGTCTGCAAATTTGTCCAATTCTGTTTCACAGCTCCAAAGTTTAACATGTTCACTTGATTAGGGTGTGCTAGTAGTGATCTGTTTTTCACGTAGGGACAGGTAAGTCTGGATAGGTATTTTCCCCTATTAACCTCTAATAAATTAAATAATCATTTAAAAACTTAATTTTGCAATTTTGATGGTGATCTTAAACGATTCAGGGTGAGAAATATACAAAGAAGACTAAAAAAAATCAGGAAGGGAGGAAATTTTAAGTTCAACAACTTTTCATAGATTTTATGAAAGAAAATGTGAACTGGTGTTGCAATAACTTTTTATGTACTTATGTAAACACTATAGGCTTTATTTTCATTGTAATTTGTTATTTTTTCTTAGTCAATTAGGCATCTAATCATGTCCGTTTCCAATATCTAAATACATCTGAATACTTCTGCAGAATCTATTGGCAGAAACACTTTTGTGAGTATTTAATGCTTTCATGGGACAGTTTTTGGAGAAGAAAACATTATTGTGTATCATCACACAAAGACATGAAAACAAAAGCCAAGATACTTTAAACATAGTTGACTGAAAAGGAAAATGACCAGAAAGTTCTGGAACTATTAGAGAAACCATTATAACCCATAACCACTGTCTTCACATAAAAAATAATTATTTTGTCAAAATCAAGGCGGAGGGTTGTTGAATGTAATTTTGTTTCACTTTATTTCAATGAAATGATTGAAAACCATCATTTATCAGATTAGAACATTTGAGAATATCTGTCATAGGTTCGGGGCAGCATTTCGATACGATAAACACAAAATCATCAAAAACGTGTTGTTGTGTAAAATATAATGGGGCTCAAAGATAAAGATATGCTGAGACAAATAAAAATACGAGTCCATTTGAATTCACAGATGCCAGAAATGTTGCCTTTCAATTACTGTGTACAGATTATCTAATGATGCAGGTCTCAGCAAATGATTTGGGGTGAACATTTTTAACATGATCTAAAGATGTCATATAATCCGGACTGACTCCAGCACAGTGGCTTTCAGTTGTTTTTAGATTTTCATCAGATGGGACACAACTTCCAAATAAGGAATGGGAATCTCTGAGCACTGTTAAAATCTTTCTTTTCCCTGTGTCGACAGTGATGTGCTGTAAGAAAAAAAAAATCTATGTTACACAATTAACACCATGCTGCTTCTAACCAAATAAACAATTCACTTTGATTGATGCTTGTTGTTCTGCGTGTGTGGTTAGACATGATCGGAATGAGGACTAGAGCGCCAAAGTCTAATGAGGGCAAGATGGTGAATGGGAAGGAAACACTGCGACTAAGGTCCAAGGGCTCTGCTACAGTTCAGGAAGTGGTGAGTTTCACA
>VUQR01015273.1:0-15638 GCA_015108515.1 Hemichromis elongatus | reverse complement strand
ACGTGTCCCCCTATACACACACACACACACACACACACACACACACACACACACACACACACACACACACACACACACACACACACACATATCAACACTTGAACTCCTGTTTTGTCTTGTGGCCACCACGCTCTGATTTAAGGTTTTTCCCTGCGTTAAGTCACACTCAGAGCTCACATGGGGCATCACAGACCTGAACTGTTTGACTCAGCTCATAAATAAACAAGCAAACGAAACTCTTTACAAAGGTTACTCTAAGTGACCTTTATAAACAAAGTTATCATTACTTCCCAAACAAATATTTAATGGTTAAACCGCTGATCATTTCATCCGCTGCCTTTTTCTATTTATGGTTTTCACACACTTGACACAGAGCTGTTGCACCATATTAGTGCTATTGAGTAACATTTTAAACATATGGGCTCTGTAGTTTCAGTTTTTCATCAAATAAACTTTGACTAGTAGTTGAGAGAACTGGTTGCGCATTGAAAACAAGTCTACATTTGCATACATGTGTTTTATCTGCGGAGCACGAAATAAACAAGATTGAGTGTGATCAGATTATTGGAGCGCTTCTTGATTGACTTAATTAAATTGTCGTTAACGACTTAATTAGTTTTTCTTTATTAGGTTGAAAAAAATCTTGGAATTCACGTTCTTTATGCTGCATATTTTACGTTATACTGATCTGGAATGTGATCAAACAGAATATATGAAACATTTACATCATTTCATAATAAGGAAAGTTCATTCTATTGATTTTTAACACTAGGGCTTCATCATCCATATATACCCACATCGCTATATAACAGTAAATTAAAAACAAAGTCGCTGACAAAGGAGCAACCCAGTATAATCCTACATGACATGCTCTCTTAGATTCTCTGCCACCATGTTTATCATAGTATAACACACTTTTTTTTATGTGTTATGCCAGCAGAATGAATTTGAAGAGCGAGCCATCAAAAAAGTGGATGACCTGTTAGAGAGCTACATGGGCATCAGAGACTTGGAGCTGGGTAAGACTTGCCAGTTAACATTTTTGTCCTTAAAATAAATGTAATCTTCACTAGTTGATAGGAAAGAGCTGCTAGCAAGTGGTTTCTGTTCCGCATTGCCGGATAAAATCTGATGCAAAGAGGCTTCTGCCTCAGAGTGCTGTGATCGCTCCTAGTAGTAGTGAAACTTGGATAAATATGACACAAAATGGAATCATGTAGCATTCGCCTTCATAGTAGAAGTTATGTCTTACTGCTGAAACCAACACATTATAAAGGCAGTGACTTTTACGTTGATAGTCTCTGTTTTCAGTATGAAGCCTTCGGATCACCACTTGTTGAGTAATTTGCAGACAAGTCATCATCTTTCATGCTAATGTGCTGGAAACAAAAGTAGCCACAGGTAAGGTTTTTGATGCTGCATCATAAGACTACCAGCAACCACTTGGCAACCAGTTGTGGGCTATACAGTTTTATCTAGCAACCAAGGGATCACTGACCAGTCACTAGGTCAATGTGAATGAGAAATTTAAAATTATTTTCACAATGACTGTCAGCAACTTCTAGCAACCACTCATAACCGGTCAGGGAGTACACACCTAAAGGCTGGTTGCTGACTGGTCTCTAGCCCTGCATTAATGGGGCATAAGGAAGGGATCCAGTCCCTGACAAATGTGCACACAAAAACCCAAGTCATCAGGAGTTTGTCAGTGGGAGTCACTCAGTTTTTACTCTTCCTAGTAACTCAACATAAACAATTTTTAATGTTTAATTTGACACATATTTGAATTATTTGGAATTTGGTGCTTTTATGGAGGAGAAAAAATGACAGTAGTATCTTATTGTAGATGTGGACACGTTCATGTATATCTCAGAGGAAGGACTTTGTTCAGTTGTCATGGAGAGCTAATGCTTTCCATTTCATGCTAAGCTAAGCAACCTAGAGCTAGAGAAGGCCAAAAGAGCTAAAAGCCCCTGAAAAGAAAAACATTAAGTGCACTATTTTGGGGCAGGGTTAATAGTAGTAGCAATCGGAAGCATCACTTGCTTTCATCCTTGATAAATATCATAAGAACTACACAAGGATGAAAAATGAACAAGGATTCTGGTCTATTGTGCTGAGAAGTAAAGAGTGATATGAAATTGGCCTTTCCCAGACTCTCAAAGTCAGTGGCCTCATGTTGCATGAACCTCATCTAAAATAGGTCAATAGTTTCTTACCCAGCTCTTCACCCTGTTGCTTGCTTGGATCTCCTCCTAAAAAATGTTTAGTTTCTTTCTGTGTTTTTTATTTTGAGAAAGCCACTTGGGAAAATATGATTTACTAAATATGATTAACTCTCACTGACAGTTTGGATTAAAAAAAAGGAATGCTGACAATCTCGGAGTATCCTGAATATTCTGCTGTACAATGCACACTTTTAAATACTCACACAGTGGATTAGACTCCAGAATAGACTATATATCTGTACTAGGCCACTGTGTTAATTTCTTATTTATACAGCCTGAATGCAAATACAAGATAAAAAGTTTTATCAGCCTATTCCACAACTAGCGTGTTAGAGTGTTTTTTTTAAAAAAAATGCTTGCAATTTTTTTTTTGTTTTAGTTGGTCCCCAACAGAACGGCTCAAAGATCACAAGGTTACACCAGTACAACTGCAGATAAGAATGAGTTAGTTATAAATGTACATTTTTGTGTCCCGTTTTCTCTGCAGCAACCACCATCGTGGAAGCGGGCAAAGACAAGAAGAACCCCGATGACTTTGCCGAGGCGCTGGATTCAGTTCTGGGGGATTTTGCCTTCCCTGATGTTTTTTTGTTTGACGTATGGGGAGCTATTGGAGATGTCAAAAATGGCAGAATCTAGACATTTATTGTACACATAGGAGAGAAGAAGAGCTCCGTTCTCTGGTATATAAAGCTGCAAAAAAGTAAAATGTAGAAGTGCTTAAATATTACATTTTAGTCCTTATATTCATTTTGAATCACTTGCAATTGTGGCTGTACTGCAATAATTTTTGAGAAATGAAATGTTACTAATTTGTCCATAACAGATTTATGCTTCTTAATGTTCTACTAATTGGACTGTCTAATCTTTACAATAATACAATGCACAGAAATCTGCAGAGTAGTTTTAACTACATTTGGCTAAATGAATAATCGGAACTAACTAATTCATCATCATTAGAAAGCTGTGATTGAATGTTTAATTAAAAAGAGATGCATTTAAAAGAGGTTTTGACATCTGCCAGGAGTGTGCAGATGGCATCAACTAACATCGCTGAGGAATCCAGGAAAATTAGTAAGCAGCAGTGAGTCTGTTTCTGCCTTTACAGGACATTCAAAGACCATATGTGTAATCTGTTTCTCAGTTAACAACAACTTATGTAAGTTTAATTAAAAAAAATCTGTTTTTTGGATTTTACCAAGTGTTCCAGAAAAAAGGCATTGCAGCTTTAAATATTCTCAGTCTGACTGAGCTGACTTTGAACTTGCAAAAAAACATTAATCAAAGCTGTCATCTAAAAATCGAATACCACGGGAGTATCCTCCAGCTGAATGTTCCTGCTCTGTAATTCAGATTCCCACATGTGGAAAGTGCTGCCGAACGCCATATTTGACTCGTAAGTTCACACAGTCCAAAAAAAAAATCAAAAAATTATTTTGGTAGATTCCTGTGCTTGTATGTAAACTCTTACTTTTCCTTAAAAAAAGGGAAGAATTTCTTGTGGTTGTTGAAAAAAAGGAGAACGTTACATGTTCACTTGAACTTTGTACCATGCTTCACGGAGGGAGCCTGTGTTTCATTATCACTGCTCTATTTCAGTGTGTACATCTCACTTTGTGTTTTCTCATTGGATAGTATTTCCAGTAAAAAGCAGTAGGCATTAACCACACACTGGTGTGGCATATTTTTTTTCTGCCTTATGTTTTGCGTACATGTAGGTTAGTAAATGCTGACCGGCTACATTTAAACGGTTTGACCGAACTTGTGATTCCACGGTTTGAGTTAACATCAGTATTCTTGTCTGTGTTCCACTTGACTGCAGCTCTGTATGGGAAGTAAAATGGTTAAATATTCAACAGCAACACATATTTCTTTTTTTATCGATCCTTTATTTATGTGAACAATCAACATTTATACTTCATTGTCACGGCAAAACTTCTATGGAGTCTTAACAAAAACATATTCTGAGTCCACATCAACTTTAATCTAACCTTAAACATGAAAGAAGCAGAGAAGCTCTGCATGCAGACGTTTTACCAACGCACAACACTGCCTCTAAAATTTTATCAAAATTAAATACACTAATTTCCTCCAAATTTAAACTATAGACAGTGTACTTCGTTTATCTAGTTTATGCACTGCATTTTCCCCAAGAACTGAGTCCTGCTTCTTAAAGGGTGAGTTCATTCAAAAGACAAATCTTCACACATGCATGTTCATGCTTATTCCCACTTACACGTAACCATACTTTTGCACAATACAGCATTTTGAAATAACACCTTCCATTCATTTGAGCAGTGCTTGTGCATTGTAATGAACGGCTTACCAAAATAAAAAAAATCTATATTTAAGTGACTACATGCTGGTATTTGTTAGGGAGAATAAACAGATGATTTCAGGAGATCATGAACACCACATACCAGTTATGAGTAAAATATTGATACGTTTAAAAAAAAATACATACAGTAACTTTGTCAACATGTGTTGTGTTTTTGGTTGAGGCTGATCCACGTTAAATTGTCCTGTTCTGCAAGGGTCCACTTTGGAAGTAACTGAATTAGGACACAATAATCTATATGATTGTTATACAACACTGTAAAAGATGATTGACAATTTAAACTATGTTTGTAAAAAAACTGAATTTTGCTTTGTTCCTGTGTCAGTTTGAGACTTGGCATTGCTGCCTGTGGGTTTCCTCTTAAAATGATTAGCTAACTTTAACCTCCACAACATCAGATCTAAGCACACATCAAACAAAGAAACAACAAAATTTAGTTTATCCTATTTAATGGTGAGTTAAATAGGGTTAACTTAATGCAGCAGTATATCTAGATAGCAGTGCATATAGTGAACTTCAGTGCAATGTTTGAAGCTGAGAGTACATGTCTGATCCATGTGATCACACATTTCTGACTTTATAAAACTTCATCAGACACACACTGTACCTTGACCCTCAGTTAGGCGACTTTAAGGTAGATGGAGGAGTGACATTTGACTTTGTTGTTTCTCCTGTTTCATTTGAGCCCAGGTTGCTCCCTAAAGAAGATCGTGTGAATCTGCGTGCAGTCTCTTGAAAATATGGGTACAAGGTCATGATGGAGCTCCGGGACCAGTCAAGGCGGGGGTAGACTCTCTTTAAGACTGCCCTCCGGAACAGGATGTAAACCCATGGGTCGAGGATCTGGTTCCAGGTGGCAAAGCGGATGTACAGCAGCAGGTCACGGTCCTTGAAATTCTCTCTGGAGAGAACTGTTTTAGCAATAAAGACCTGGAGATGGAGGAAGAATGTAGGGACAGACAGAGAAAAGCAGAGGTAAAGAGAAGCATGGAGGAGGAAGGAGTCGACGGGAGAAGGTGGTAAAGAATAAAATTAAGAAATAGCAAAAGGAAGAGATTGGAAAAAGCGAATGAGAGAAGAAGATGAAATAGGTTAATATTGCAGATCCACACAGACACTCACTGTAACTTATGTCTAGTTTAAAAAGAAAGACTAGGCTAATTTTGTCATGCTGTCCCTGAGGCAGTGGCTGCTGTAACATAGCCTAATTACCCATTACCCAATTACCCACATTTCATGTGAGGCACAGCATTATCAGCATTACCCCAACTGTCTCCAGAAGGGGGGAAACATGCTAACAAGCTCCTGCAGGAATTAAAAAACAGCCTAGTGTTGCCTATAGTTTCTTTTCAAAATTTAGCTTGTGTCACAGTTCTGTTCTCCTGAGTGTTTGTATCCAAGCAATGCAAGAGACCATGCAAGATGAAGCGTTTTTGTGAGGCTAATGCCCCGCAGTGGTACTGGTACTCTATGGGCATGTGTTTTGCAGAGTGCCAGTTAACTTTGTGGCTCATTTTCATCATTTTTCAGTTGGCTGTAATTCCAAGATTAAGGTAAGGATTTCTGTAGCTTTCAAAGGAAAAAAATATCAGCAACTAAATAAAATGAAAATCTGCAAAACGAAAAGCTAGCACGTTTGTGATGACAGAACATACGTGTGTTAATTTTTAAAAATCAAGAACGTGCAACGCCATAAAACAAGCATGATGAGAAGTTTAATGGTTTTTAACTGGAGAAAGAATGGAACGAAACTTTGAGCATGTTTGGAAGCGGCAGTGCATGAAGTGGACTGATGTGTACAAATGTGTCATCTGGAGATGTTTAGGGCATGAGACCAACTAATTGGCAAAAATATGGTGCCATGGGGGTGAGCAGTGATGGCGCATGAGCAGCGTTAGATCTTCGTTTCACGTTTTACTCGCCTTAATGGGGACACTTGGAACATGATGTAAATCCAGGGGTCTAAAATCTGATTGCAGGTGGCCATTCGTATGCCGAACAAAACCACTTCAGCATTAGCACCCCCAGGAGTCTTCATGCTCACCAAAATGTATATCTGTACAAGGTATCACACAACTAATGTTAGACCAGACTACAGACAAATGTGTGCTCCACTCAGGGACTTTAGTCCTTCTCTTTTCGTTCGCTGACAAAGTCAATAAAAAAACTGAAGTAGCCTTTTTTTTATTATTTGTTTAACTATGCTTAGGAAAGCATGTTTACAAGTAAAGAGAACTGATTTATCCAATAGGTGATTCCTATTGGATGTGTTAAAAAAGATAGGTAGAAAATGCCAGATAGGCTCAGCGTAACAAAAATTGTCTAATTTTTCTACAAATAAAAACTGCATCAGTTTCCCAGAATAATACCACCCATACACATTTTATTCTTCTGAGTCTGAATCAGAAAGTCTGGATCTCGGTTGCCAAACTGGACCTTTCTGAATCTTTTTCACCTCTGGTTGACATTGTAGTAGATGTTTTCCTTTAAAGGCTCTGCTTCGCTCTTGAGTTGAAATATGTCGTCTCAAGTGGGGCATTAAGTTGCTCTTTGATCCAGGGTAAGTACAGACGGTTTTCAGATCAGCTAGTAAATAGGCTGCATCTCTAAGAAGAAATGAAGCATACACGGAGGAGCGGAGAAAAGGAGCTTAGGACTTTGTGATGCCTCATTAAGGTTCAAACATTTTTAAAGAAGCGCCGGTAACAAAAAAACTAGATGGTAAAGGTGATGGCGCGGTGCTTTCAAACAGGCGAGAACCATTTTTCACACAACAGCAGGTGTACACAGTAAAAGTAACTGTGTCACTATATATTCTGAGTATTTCTTATATCATGAAAACAAAGAATGGCAAAAAAAACATAAACATGGACTAAAAGAAGGTAAAAACAAGAGAGATCAGGTGTGACTGTGGAGGGTAGTGACTGCTGTAGAAGACCAGAGGGCTCCATTTATGCTGCAACATCACATCAGTTCACTCTCTGCCTCATCAAAGAAATAATTTCGGTCATAAGAGGATTAGATTTGAAAAAGCTGCTACTAATAAAACATTTCTTGACCAAAGACAGTTACTTTATAGAAAGTTAATCTGAAGAGATAGGGGTGTAGTAGTGTTTGCTTAGGCACTAAATGTACATGCACTGTTATGTAACAACTGTTCCTATAGCAGAAAGCTTACATAAATTAGTCAAACAATCAGATGTTAGACTGAACTCATAGCTCTTCAGTCTCATCTCCATTTCTGCTTGTCTGGGATCTCCTTGGCTACATGTGCTTGACAGTGAATCGCTCTACCTGAAAGCACCATCGCTCTGACTCCCTCACCTCTTCTCTGGTGTGGTAGAGTAACACATGAATTAGCCGGCTGACTAGAGTCCAGTGACACTGGGCACTGTCCAGTAAGATGCCAGAGTGCTTTATAATTGAAACAGATGCAAGAAGTGTCTGTGAAGGTTCTCAGTCATCCAGGTCATCGTAGTCTAAGGAGCTGTAAGGAAAAGGCGTCTGGACTTCTTTAGGTTAAGATGCAAGAAGTATTTTTTTTATTAACAGCACAATATAGTACCATTAATAAACTGGGAAAACTACCCCCCATTATATGAGGAATTATAGTGTACATTTACAGTTATATTTTTGCATAGTTTGCTTTTCCAGAACATGAGGATTTCTAACTGTTAATATTATAGACCGGAAAAATGATATAATTCCTAATGTTGTTTGAAAAAATTAATAAATTAAAGAAGTTCTAAGTGCCTATCGTTACATGTTTTTAACTCACCAATTTAAATGTTGTCATGGCTTAAAAAATGTATATTTTTGCACGTGACTGACAGCTGGGTGCTGACAGACGTAGCTGTAGTCTGAACTGGAATGCAGAACTGGATCTCTCACCTGTTTCTAAGAAGCAAGAAAGTTTAATAAAGAATTTTTTTTAAAATAATTGGTGGTAATCAGTTAATTAACAGAAAATCCATTTGTTTTACCTGATCTCAAAATATTTTCTTAAATATTTCTTTGTTTACGCAAAAATAAATGTTTTTGTTTTTAAATTATAGCATAAAATTAAAAATTAAGAATAAAAATGCAAAAAATAACAACAAACAAAACAAAAAAATATTTAGCAATTGTTAATTTGTATTCTTATAGGTTGTTACCCAATAAAATAATTGGTGAGACACACTAGATGAAAATTGGACTGTGTT
Source organism: Hemichromis elongatus (assembly GCA_015108515.1). Taxonomy (NCBI): domain Eukaryota; kingdom Metazoa; phylum Chordata; class Actinopteri; order Cichliformes; family Cichlidae; genus Hemichromis; species Hemichromis elongatus. The sequence goes on along the minus strand of VUQR01015273.1, from coordinate 6,870 downwards.
ACTGCTATTTATTGCTATTTAAGAGTGAAACTGCAAAATTCAGTTCCTGTATTACTTGTAGTTATAGTGATTGTCAGTTTTTGCCTTTTTTTTGGTCTATATACACCAACCAACCCAAAAACAACCAACCAAACTCACCAGGAGAGGACACCAGCTGATAGAGGCAATAATCATGATCAAGATGAGTTGCACCATCATCTCCACTTCATGGTCTCGGCTCCGCTGTGTCCTGTCCTGTCCGCAGCACACCTTGATAAGCGTCACCACACTCACTGTGTTCAGTGAAAATGACACAACGATCGAAGTCAACCCCACGAGGGAGAAGATCAGGGAGAAGACCATATCACTTCCTTTGGAACCGATGTTGAAAAAACACCAGGAACCAGGTTTCTGTATGTGGTAGCTCCCGACGCCTGTTACAGGCAGCAAAGCAATACAGCCAGCGACCAACCACACCATCAGAACCATGTAGAGTGTCCGGCTCTTGGGCATGTTGGTGGAGCGTGCAAATGGACGGGTGATGCCAGTGAAGCGCTCCACGGCCATTGTGGCACTAAGCAGCAGTGGGCACAGTCCATAGAAGACCATAGACATACCCATGAAGTTGCAGAAGTGGCAGTTAGGATCTATTTGGCGCCAATTAAAATGTGTAAGATGGAAGGAGACCACAATGGAGCCCGTGACCAAAAGACCCATAAAGTCAGTAACCACAAGACCGCCCAGGAAGATTAAGAAGAAAGACCGTGATCTATTCCGCATTTGCCGGAAAGACTTGACGAGAACAATGAAGGCAATGAGATTTGAGGTGATTCCCAAAGTGCTGAAGATGGATGAGAAGTATACTGAGCTGATGGGATGTGTGTAATTGAATGGAGGGCTTTTGATGGAGTAGCATTGTGAAGTGTTGTTGGCCTCTGAGGTCTTCATCGTGGCCAGCCGGTGCACGCTTGTTGACTTGTGGTGACTCCGAGATGGAAAGACAATACTAGTTTGACCAAACAAACAAACAAACAAACAAACAGGAAGTTAAAAAAATTAATAAAATTACATAAAAAAATACAAGACATTCATCCAAGAACCAAAATATTAATAAGTAGGCAGCCACACATTACAGGGACACTGCAATATCACCAGATAGATTTTTTAAAAGTATTTTATTTTTTAACTACTACATGAGACGTGTATTTTGTGTCATTGAGTATTGCATTAGCTTAGCTGTCCCACCAGACAATCAAATCCTCTTGTTGTCACATGCTGTGGCAGCACTATGACCTCATAGCACAAAGATTTGGGCTTAAAATCCCTGATTTTTCCAAGGAGTTTATAAAGTGTGAGAAAGAATTGTCTCTGCACAGTGTTTGCTGGTTGGCTTGACTCGTACAAACTGAGCAAAGGTGACATAATCTGTCAGAAGAGTTGGACCGATGTTGTTGCACTTCAGATGTGGTGACGTCCAAGATAAAAATGTGTTTACTCTAACACAGTTCTAAATGGAGCTTTTCCAACTGCAACTGCAACACATCATATATCTAATGGCTGAAGCTTATCTTAGCATGCAAACAAGAAAAAAAAACACTAATGTGACATATTAATACTTTGACTGTAGTTCAACAGTGGATTAGAAAAGCAATTCTGATAACCGATCATGTCTTTGTTTTGATCATTTTTCATCATTTTATTGGATGTTATGACACGCGTTGTATTGCTTTGTAGGCTGAAAATACAACGAACACTTGGATTGATGATTAAAGACGTCGCAAAGAAAGCTGACAGTGCGTCCGCGTTATTAAAAACCCTTTATCTGGAGGTAAAATCATTGTTGCTAGACATCAGGGGATCCAATATTTTTAGTGTCAACAAGATCAATTGTGTAAACTCTGAAAATAAACCTTAAGGATGCAAAGTAACAGCTCAGATGCAGATGTACGCAGCACCCACACAAACACAGGCAGCCAGCGACAGTATGGGGCAGGGATGGAGTGAGTGACAGAGAGACTGAAAATAGACAGAGTGGCAGAGCTGGCACATCCTGCCAGGAAGTTCAGTTATGGTGGCACTAAAAGGAAATGAACATGGAATGACATAACCAGCCCTTGATAGTCTTTCCCCAATAAAAAAAGGAGTCTCGGGATGCTAATATGGGAAACAATTATTTATAGCTTTTATTAATCTAAATATTTGTTTCACAGCACATCACCAAGATTCGGATTTCATCCTGTATTAACTAAATAAATACACGGGAACTGTAGGTTATCGCTTTAAGAAACACATTAAACACAAAAAACTATACAGTATGATCTGAAAGGACTTAAGTGAGAAACATACGCCTCTACTCTACTCGATTAAATTCATCCCTTTTGCCTGTGCAGTGATGTGTTGTTATTTCCAGACGCCCTCAAAACTGGGAAGTTGTAAAATGTAAATAAAAACAGAATGCAAAGATGTGCAAATCTCGTACACCAATATTTTATTCACAATAGCAAATATACAACATATGAAATGTTTAAATTGAAAACATTTGAAAGTTTAGTAGGAAAAAAATGAGCTGATTTTTAATCTAATGGCAGCAACATGTCTCCAAAAAAGTTGGGATGGAGAGAACAAAAGGCAGGAAAAGTAAGAGGCCCTAAAAAGAAACAGCTGGAGGAATGTTTTTAACTAGTTAGGTTTCTGGCAACAGATCAGTGACATGAATGGCTATAAAAAAAGAGCATTTTAGAGAGGCCGAGCTTCACCAATCTGCAAAATAAAGAAGCAATGTATCTGTATGTGGAGCAACTTCAGAATAATTTTCCAACATAAGATTGCAAAGACTTTTTGTCATGTCGCTATGTTGCGAGTTCCCAAATGCAGGTTGAAGCTCTATCATGCAAAAACGAAGCCATGTGTGAAGATGACAGAGAAATGTTCAAGGGTCAAAGGTCATTTAAAATGGACTAAGCTGTTCTGTGGTCAGATTAATCGAAATTTGAAATGTCCAGCGAAAGAGGAAAGAGAACATCTGGCCTGTTATCAGTGTGCAGTTCAAAAGCCTCGGGTCAATTAGTGCCCATGAATTGATAGATTACTCATCTGGAAAGGCACCTTCAGCGATGAAAGGCTTTAGAACAATCAGGAACAGCTTTTTCAGAGAAGGCCTTGCATCTTCACTAGACTACATAATACAGCTATTAAGACACCATCACTTCATATCAGAAGAGTCCGGGCACTTAAATCGGCCTCCTGCGGCACAGATCGCTCACCAACTGAAATCATTTAGAGCATCAAGACACAAAAAATGCTCAAGTAGTCCCAGGACTATTGAGCAACGACAGCATCAGACAAGAATGACATAACATTCCTCTCCCAAAAGTCGGTCCCCTCAGTCTCCAGATGTTTATGGAGAATGCCAAACAGTGGTAAACAGTCCCATCTTCTTGGAGGTGCGTTGCTGTCATCACAATCAAAATGAGCTAATATTTTTCTAAAAACTCGTATATTTTCTCAGTTCAAATATTTGATGTTTTTTATATGTTCTATATTTTGCTCGGTTGCATTTTTACCAGGATTGTCTTTGGCGCTATTGACAAAACACGGCAGTGAATCTGGTCAAATGTTCTATCGCCATCAGAAGTTTGTTATCCACGCTCATACCACATTGTGGGTGTAACTTCCTGTCAGCAATATGAGACCTTTTATCACTGAACAGTCAGTTTAAGATAGATAAACTGTTTTACTGTTTGCTGTAATACTTGTGTAGTAGCTTTAAAGAAGATGCATCATTGGAGGAAGAGATATGGAAATGCAAAAGAAATAGGACGAGACGGAGAATTATGCAGATTTTGAAAGAGAAAAGCTTTTGATGCTGTTATTGGCATGTACTGACACTAAAATGAAACAGAATAAAACTAAAAGCTTTCCCAGACAGTTGTGTATTATTGGCAGCAGCGAGTGATCGATATCTTGACACTTCTAATTTCAATGACTGGAAATTGTGTAAGCTAAAATGTGGCTGCAGGATTTTCCCCCATAGGGAAGTTTCTTCCACTTGTCCATTCATCTTCCTGTAGGCCATTGTTTTGCTTCGCTTCAATACTTGAAATCATAACAGTCCAGAGTGGAATGCACAGAACACATAACAGGCAGGAAGACTGCTTCAGTGAGTTGAACTTAATTGCAGCACTGCTTCAAAGAACTAGGTTAACCGCTTCTGTGCTCAACACTTTCCTTTGTATTAAAGTGAAACAATAAAACAACATAAACGGTCTAACTTTTGGCCAAGTGGGCATAGAGGTCCTGCACACCAACTGAGCACAGACTGGTAGCCTGTCAGGAATGGAAACAACTGAACCACTAAAACACCAAACAGGTGTCTGTTTTTAGCCTGCTTTCATGCAGTAATCTTGTAAAGAATCAAATTTATCCTTCAAACTAGTTTTAGGAGAACTTAATGCTTAGTGTTGAGAACACCACTGCCTGACAGGAAATCGTGAAATCAGGTTCAGCACACCAATTATTTGCTCATTTATCAAAAACATCTGGGATGAATATTTTGACGTTGCTTTGATGTTTGTGCGAGACGTGTAAACCGTTATAAATCAGCCATGAAACTGAGATCTCAGTACTTTTTCTTTACTGCATCAGAATATTATAATATTTGTTTAATCTTGTTAATAAAGTGGATACATATTAGGAACAGCAAAACCCAAAAAACTGTGGCAACATGTTTTTGCCACAGAAAACTGAAGATACATAGACTGAGACAAGTCATTGTATCCTTTACAATAAGTAATGAAGTCCTTCACATCCTTAGGGAGCGCCTAATGATGAGCCTGCTCTTGTATGATCTGGAAAACCTTTTAAAGTACAATTAGCCAAAAGTGCCTGTTAGAATCCAAGATCAATATGTCGTATTAAATACTGTTCCACCAGGGCAGTAAAAATGCTTTGCTATTGGGCCTAATGGAAAACCACAGAAATGCATTCGTGAGTTTTGCAATTGTCCTGAAATGTTGAGGAATGTTAAATGTGTGCAAAATCATATTAACCCCCAAGGGTTTCTAAACAAAGGCAGGTGAGTTTGTAAGAGCGTATTCATTTACAATACAAATGTTAAAGTATAAATAATACTTAGACTTATGTATTTTGCACATATGCAGTAATATAAGATAAAATAAGATTAGCAATAACAAATCATTGAGAATGAAAGAAGATGTATCTTTACGCCACAGAAGTGTTTTCAAGGATCACTTGAAGTTTTTACTTCTCCATCCTAAACATTTCCTTTGAAAGATCAATGATTATGCAAATAGTAATGACTAGAAAACATGGGATAGATACCTTACATCACAAGTCCAGTCTGATGAAAAAAAGACCTTTAGTAGTAACCCCGGTTCATGTTTACTCCCTTCCCCCAGCTGTGTCCTCTCCTCTCCTCTTCCTGATACTCATCTCCCCCTCATCCAGTTTTGCTTCCTTTTGCACACTACACCCCTCCCAGGAAGTCAAGGGAGGGGGCGGGGCTTTAGGAAGGCACTCTTTTTTTACCCATGTTGCAAAAGAGCATAGAAAAAAAAGTGGTAACACATCCAACTGGAGTAGGACTGTAGAAATGTTTGCTTTTAAAGGCTGGCAAGTGATCTAAAAACGTTAACAAGCAAAAATTAAAAGAAAAAAACCCCCCTAAAACACATAGATGTCCATCAGGTTCCTTTAATAGGAACAAAGTTGTTCCTCAAGCATTTTATCTCATGTTTTAGGAAACAGGCTGCAGGACAGATGTTCTGAACGCAAGTAGATACTGCAAGGCCATTAATATTCATTCTGTTGACATTCACAATAATATGTTTTAATTGTAAAGCTCTATGATAAAATGAAAACAAGAACAGAATTAGCAACAATGTTTCAATTCTGACATAAACATGACATAAATATAAAGGATTGCAGAGAGAGCAGTACTAGAATCTTCGACTTGGAAGAATAAGCCAGGTAAAAAAGACGACTCATCTCCAGAACTAACGGTGGATGCCAATGCTGGGCTGTTACCCAACATAAAGAGGAGCTGGCAGCATACTCAAGGCTGAATACAATTCTTCCTTTACTCAGCTGGAGGCAAAGTTCAGTCAGGTTCGACTAGCAGTGGAGGAACATGGCCAGCGTTTGTCTTTGCTCAAGGTGGCGGTGGAAGATGCGGGTCAGCGGATCAAAGAGCTCGAAGAAGCATAGGGTAACCTTCGAGAGGCTAACTCCAAACTAGCCGCCAAAGTCATCAACCCAGAAGGCCGCAGCCATCGGAAAAACCTACGAATACTTGGCTTAGCAGAGTCTACAGAAAGCGGCCCCACAACTGACTTTTTCGCCGCTGCCCTCTGTGAAATCTTTGGCAGTGCCATCGCCTCCAGAAATCGACAGAGCTCACCGTACTTTATCCCCGAAGCCAAAACCGGGAGACTGACCACGACCGGTGATTCTACTCTTCCACAGGTTTCAGACCAAAGAGCTCATTATCGGGGAGTGGCGTCAGAGGGGTGTTCTAAACTACCGGGAGCAGCAGATTCACATCGTGGAGGATTACTGCCCCGAAATCTTAAACCACAGGGCCGACTACAGAGAAGTGATGACAGAGCTTTACAATCGAGGCCTGAGGCCCTCATTGGCATATCCTGTCCGTCTCCGTATCACCTTGGCCGGAGGGGAGAGGAGGTGGCTACGTTCCCTTAAAGACGCCGGCGATACATCAGCAACCACCCTACTGCATCGCCAGCACAGTCACTGAGACAGGCTGCCTTTCTGATCAACACAGCACCTTTACTTAGACGATAAACCCCCCCTTTTTTTTTCCTTTTCTTCCTTTTTTTTTTTTTTTTTTTCTTTTTTTTTTTAACCCTTTTC
>VUQR01015272.1:0-18563 GCA_015108515.1 Hemichromis elongatus | reverse complement strand
ATTTACAAGCAAGCAGACAGTACCTCGAGCAGCTTGTCAGTCAGGTCGGCCTGAATCAGCCAGTTGTAGAGCGCGATGTGAAACAGCTCGTCCTGAGACCTCTGGGCCAGACCCAGCATCTGCTCAAACTACAAGGAAACAGATTATTATTAGAAATGACGATGACACACAGTGCAGCGTTAAGAAATCAGAGGAACTCCTACTCACGTGAGCTGTCGCTTCTTCATTGCTGAGCATGTTGGGGTCAGAGGTCATGACAGGAGGTCCGGGCTGTTTAGGGACACTGGGGGACTGTGGGGCAGCTTTGCTCTGGTTCACCAGCTCCTGCATGGTGTCTGTTATGCACTTATAACATGAAAGCCTGGAGGGTTAAAAAGCAAAAATAAAGAACGGTGATGACTACATCTCTGATGTGGCCGATTTGTTTAAGGCTTCTTTCCTTTGTGTTACCTTTCTTGGAAGGCCTGCTGTCCCACTCTGTCCTGCTCAGGTTCTCCATTCTTGTAGAAATGAGGCCCGAGCCTCTGTGGATCCTTCTTCTCCGCCGCAGTGAGGCACAACTCCAGGATTCCCTCGTAGAAACGCACTGACAAGATAAGCAGCGTTAAAAAATAAATCTCACGAACAGCATACCATAACATAAACTGAGATAGTGGAGATGTCTTGCATCTCCTTACCCTGTCTGTACTGAGAGCAAACAAGTGGGAGGTCTGTGTGCTGGCTGATCTGTTGGTAGAGTCGTAAAGACTCTCTCAGTGTTCTCTCTTTATCTGCTTTATTCTGGATCTGCTTGGAGCTCTGCAGCAACTCATTAGCCTGAGTGGGGGACAAGAGCAAATTCAGTGCTGAGACACATCGATCAATGTAGATAAATCAATAACCTCTTAGTACAAGACCTCATTGCCTTAAAAAATACCTCGAGGATTATAAGAAATGTGAAAACAAGACGCAAGCATCAATAAAGTAAGAATGTAATAGCCCTGAAGCAGCAATAAATGTAACCATACTTAACACAGTGGTGAAAAACAAGGTGTGTGTATGAACCTTGGAGCAAACGCTGTCATCGCTGCTGTACAGCAGCGGACAGATGTCGCGCAGGTGATTGCTTATAGCATCCACGGAGGCGTTATCTTTGATGTAGACATTAATGAGTCCTGTGATAAGTGCTCCAGATAACTCCTTGCCCCTTATCACAACATCTTTAAAACTTGCTCCCTTCATCTGCTCTTGAAACTCCTGCAAATAACAAAAAATAGCAGAATGACAAAAGAGCACTCCAAGAACAACGGAGAGCTTGAACTGTATACCAGGTTTTACTGCAGGGGTATGAGCATCTGTTTGCAGTGCACATATGCACCTTTGGCAGCTCAGACATAATGAGGCTGAACTGATGATCACAGAGAAGCTTCCAGAGGGCCAGAGTCTGATATGAGCGATGCACTAACTGCTGGATGGCCTGCAGGGACACTTTCTCATAGACTTGAGCCTTGGCTGGAAACAGAGATGACAAAGAAAAAAAATGTACATTGTGTTTCTTTTCCCACAATTATATATAGTGTAATGAAAAAAAATATTCAAGGGAAAAAAAACTGAAGCCTGTATTCATGACTCACTGTGATATTTTCTCTGGAGTTCCTGCTGAACCTGCTGAGAGCTGGCTCCATCAGGACGCATGAATCCCAGCAGCCTTTGCTGCAGGTTGGCAGGGGAGCTGAAGATAACGAAACAACACAGATGTTATACAAGAGAGATAGGAAACTGGAGTCTGCTAAAGTATATTTTTTATCTTTTTAGCATCTACAGATCCTGTTTTGTGCATTAATATCAAAAAGGTTAGTTTTGGTTTTTTGAGGGTTTTTTTTTTTTAAACAATAGCTAGTTTGAGGAGACTTCTCATTTAAACAACTTTATTTAACAGCATTTTCTATCCTTAATCACTCGAGCTGAACTGGTCTCCGTAGGCTAAAACATTCAGCAAAGTTGAACCATCCGCTCACATCCCAGCTGGCGTTACATCACGTATTCAGCTCACTGAACTGAAGGAACATTTTTAATTCTTTGTACATGTAGTTTATGCTACTCCTTTAATTTGATGTCAATGTTGCAAGAGATCTAACACAACCTCCTGAGGTTTCAATCAGCAATTAACTCAACATAAGAATAAACAAATCTATAAGTTTTACCTTGCAGCACCGAGAGAGGAGGGACTGAACTGAGAGTTTTTATCCAGAAACTCCTGCAAGCCAAAGAGCTCGAGAAGGACCGACTCCACATCAAACGAATTAACGCTGCTTTCCAACTGTGGGGGCGACAGATAAAAGCTGGTGTTAATTATTAACAGCATGTAAGTAATAGGAATAGTTGTGTATATATAGAGCGCCATTCAAAATAAAAATAAAAAATCACAAAAAAAAATCACAAAATCAAGGACAATAGGGCAAAATAAAGTGCTGAAATGAGTCCACTGAGATCACAGATGGTACCCTGGGGAGCAGGTCCCAAAGAGAGGGTCCACAATTACAAAGGCTCCGTAAACTTTAGTTTTTAATCTACCGGTCTAAACTCTGAGAAGACCAACAGTAAGTTTGAGCTGTCCTACTGGTGACATGGCTCCAAAGGACACTGATGGAGCTAAGTGTTGCCAAACAAAGCCCTAAAGGCAAAAACAAGAATCAGAATTAAATTCTAAACTTGATGCAAGTGCAATGAGATCAGTAGATGTATGACATTGTCTACAGTTTGGAGGATCTACAGAAGATCCTCCAAACTGTAGACAATCTACCTGCCTCAGTAAAAGCTCCTTAAAGAGTGCAGGACAGATTTAGAAATAATACTAATATTTATCAGCTAATGAAAGCAAGAACAAACCAGTCCCTTAACATGCAAATCCAATGGCAAGCACCCGTCAACTGTCAATCCTAGATCTCTAATAGATAGAAAGCGAATCAAGATTTTAAATGAACCAAGGAGACGGGCTGGCAGGGGTGCAATTTTTATTCCCAAATGGATTCAAATGGAGAACGTTATCTGACATCCAGGATTATTTTTCTTACGATTCAAACAATTCTGCTGTGAATAAATGTAACAGTAACAGTGTTACTTGCAACGGTACTTACAATACTGACAGTCTGATTCCCTTTGCTGATAGTTTTCTCGACAGCAAGGCTGCCATCCCAAATATTTCTGTTCAGAGGAGTCAGCAGGAAAACAGGAGAGGAAGACATGTGACTCAGCAGTTTAAGGACACCATCAACACACATCAGCAACCAAGGCTTTGAATCGGAGGCCGAGTATTTAAGCTGTGACCCAGAAAAATGTGACAAATGATGACAGGATTTACTAACCCGAGAATGCGTGCAAAGTAGATGCAAATGCCGTTGTGCTTCCCGGAGAAAATCACCTCAGGGCCAGCTGACATAGGTGTGATGGGGGCAGAGCCAGAATGCATGGGTGCAAAGGGTGTGGCCAGTGCTGGGGGTACAACACCTAAAGGGGACATTAATAATGCATGATAGTATAAATATCATAGTTAGTGATTAAAATGATTGTTTTCTTCACGTGCAGCTCTTGTTTTGCATGGTTTGGTCACATCCTACCAGCCAGGTGGAAAATGTTTGCTCACTTACCCGGTGCTGGAGAGCTCATCACAGGCCCAACAGTACTGGGTGACGCCATGGCTGCAGGGAATCTCATCTGTGCTTCTCCTCCATACCTGATCAAAATAAAAAAACAAAAAAACACTGTCTTTAGTTTGTGCACAGTGTGAATGATATATGTAAATATTTACAGTCAAACTGTTATCTGACCTGAAGAAGGCTCTGGTGGCCCATTGTGAAACCTCTCTGTCGCAAGCAGCACTGGAGCAAGCGAGGATTAAGGCTGTGGCACAAGCCTGCTCCTCCTGTACAGAAAACAGTAATGATTCAAAAATATGTTGCATGTCATGAAGGTGTCTGTGCATGCCACAGAGGCTGCTAGCTAGTGACATGCACAGGCTTAATGCTACATTCTATGATAAAGGGATTATAAAATATTACACAGCGATTGCCATCGCAATTTTACCCGGTGAAGCTTGAAGAAGCGTTCAACCTCTTCGCTTTCCCCTCCAGCACAGCTCACCAGGAGGTGACGGAGCTGATCTACTGGTCTCAGCTTTTGAAAAATATGACTGCCCTGAAGGAGATTTGACACTTTTAGTTGTACATTTATGATAGTGTCTTGTCACGCAGTAACAAGATCAGGTTTACATTTGCAACATGAAGGGTCCTGACAACAATTTTAACCTTTGCAGAGAGGAGGACAAACTTCTGTGGAGGGATGTTGTGCTGCTGGACCACCACAGGAGAACTGGTGATGGGGATATGGTCCTTGTTCAGAGGAGTAAAAATCTTGGCCGGTCGCTCTTCATTAATGGCACAAAGAGCCCAAGAGTGTCCATCTACATTAGACATCATCTGCAATGCAACACATGCAGCAAACATGACAGAAAAAACTGATCAGCATCTAACAAAGTGCCAAAATATAGCAAAACAAACATTTTATTCATTGTATGAGTTCTTTTGTGCTAACCTGTGTCTCCATTAAGGGCTTCTTGAAGGGAAAGGAGTCGTGATTGATGCACCACAGGATGTCGCTGTCCTCTGTCTCAGAAGCAGCCATAAGAAGAACACCTGAAAGATTTCAAATGTATTAAAGTACATCACTGAATGAACAAACAAATGCTTCAGGGTCTGAGTGCCATTTGCTTATTACCTTTGCTGTGTAATGCCTTATGGACTTTGGAGGGTTTTTGGAGGGTAGAGGAGGCAGAAAAACCTGGAGGAAGGCGGACGTGTACCAAAGCTAGCAGGCTGGGCCGCACTGCAACGTTCCTTTGGTGCGGAGGCGCAAAAGGTGTAGTGCTGAAGTAGAGACGCACACCTGCAGAAACACAGTATCAGTACAGACCAATATGTAATGCACATATTTCATCTCATACTGATTAATATTTCATAACATACCTGCATGGGTGACGGCGAGAAGATGACAATCTGAGGACTCTGATCTGTCAATCACAGAGATCTGTACGATAGGTTTGAAGACCGAACGATCTATTGTCCTGAAAATGGAAAAATTGCGTTTTTCAAACAGGCAGATAATGACACACAAAACAAGCTTGACTGATGTTTATTAAACTAAAACATGCCTGGCAATGTTTCCGGCAGCTGCAACAACTGAACTCTGTGACATTGTTGCCACACGACTCATTCCCTGCCCGTCAGCACCCAGGTCATACACCTGAAAAATACGCAAGTACTTCATTATTTTAACCAACAGGTAATTGCTGAAAATTTATTGCTTTCCAGGCCAATCAGAAAGATATGTACGTTCAAAATGTTCCTCATACCTGAAGGACCCCTTTTTCTGAGCGGGTGAAAAGTGTGTTACGAGAGTTATCTATTGCAATCTGCACAATGGGATCTGTGGAGAAAAGCAACAAAATGTTCCAGTCAGCTTTAACCAGGCAGACATATTTCACTCCACCTGGAAATGCGAACCTGCTCCTTACCATCTTCAGAGAAGGAGAACTGAAGCACAGAAGGGATTAGGAAGGACAAAGAGCTCTTAGAGTGGTTGATTTTTCTACAGCGTTGGCTCAGCCAGCCTGCCTCAGCCTGGTAAGCGATCTCATAGAGACAGCCGTCCTTTCCTGCCATGAAGATGCGTCCCAGATCTGTAGAGGTGATGGACAGGATGTAGGTGTTGTCTGTAGGGATGGAGAACAGGGGGTCTGGTAGCAGCTGCATCCCACCAGACATGCTGTCATTCAACCCTGAAACAAGAGGGAGACACAAATATGAGCCAGATAAACCAGGATAAGCACATAATGATATCATAGGCATTACTCCTATTAACCCACTCTGACATCCATACAAGTAAAAAAAAAAAAAAATGTGTGCTTGTCTGACATTTGTTAGCATATAGCTGACAATGTAAATGGCAACAAATTGAATATATGCCTTTAAAACAGCAGGATATACTTTAATGTACTGCCGCTTAATACAAGGGTTGCTGGAGGATTTAAGATCGAATGTTTAACTGCTAATGTTAAAACGAAAATATTTTCTTTTCTGCCACCTACAAAATATTTAAAAAATCTTGTTGAGGAATCACTTACCAGCTTGACTTTTGGGGAAACTGAGCCCAAGGATGACCACGTCCACAGAGGTGGCCAATACTAAGAGGTAGTGAATGTGTGGCTGTAAAATCCCTGAGAAGAGAAAAACAGAATTCATAAAAAATACTCAAAGAAAAGTTGACAAATGCTGTGCGAATGGCTAAGCATACCTTGTTTTGGTTTTACTAGGCCGACTGCCAAAATAGTTTCAATCAGGCCATCAAAATAGGCCACATCTCCTCTGCAAGGAATGAAAAAAAAGAAGAAAAAATGCCTCAACTCCTGGTTTTATCATCACAATAAAACGATTTATACTAATAATATGAGCAAAGTTTGTGCACTTGACTTGGTTTGTAAATGTCAGTCAATCAGAGGTACGCACCCGTCTTCGTAATTCCACATAAAGATGTCATTGTCAATTGTAAGCCAAGCTCGAGAAATTTCAGGAAAAACTCCCATCATGCAGTTGAACTGCATGTCTACAAGTTGGTTAAGCTGAAACTCGTATTCCTTGTGGAACAAAAACAAGCGCAATGAATATATTTTCTACTGGATATGTCAGATGGAAACCACTGCATTCGTTTTCCCTGAACAAACGAAAGGATACGGCTGAATTGCTCCACCAGCTCAGGTGGCAGAGGGACTCTGCGGACTGCACTGAGCTCTGGCAGGTTGGGCACACTGAGCAAACCAGGCCCCTGGAGTGGGTAGTCCATATCTGACACCCCAGAGAGGGACGGCATATCTGTGAAGAACAAGAGGAAGTCTGTTTATAGTATTCAGATTTTCTCCATAACTGTAAAACAAGGTAGGCAATGCAGCTGTTGAAATATATAAAGATGTGTTACACTGAAAGGTGTTAAGACAATGGTTCATTCTAAATGGTGAAATGGCCTGCATTTGTATAGCGCTTTACATTCAGTCTTCCACACATTCACACACTGGTGATGGCAAGCTACATTGTAGCCACAGCTGCCCTTGGGTGCACTGACAGAGGCGAGGCTGCCAGACACTGGCGCCACCGGGCCCTCTGACCACCGCTAGGCAACGGGTGAAATGAACCGGCAACCTTCCAGTTACAAGACAAACTGCCAACTCTTTGAGCCACAATCGCCCTCGTCCTACATTAATTGACCAAATCCTTCAGGTTTGGCCATCTCTGATTTTCCTGAAGAAATTTCCAGGATGTTGATACACTTCCAAATAAGAAAGCTGACAGGCTTCACCTTTTAGCCTAATGTATGGGACTCGCATTGTTAAAATTTAAGCTCTCTTAAATGCTGTTTGTAAAAAGGTTTTGTTTTTTTTAATTCATTCTGAGAAACTGAGGCTGAAGTTATTAACAAAGACACCAAATCTTTACAGAAAAGTTACAATTAAGTTGTTTTGGTGATGTTTTTTGGGGGGGTTTCCTGGAATATCAACAAACCATTCGTCTGATATGGGTAGTTTTGTAGCACAGAGTACACCTCACATATGGAAAACTGTGTTTCAAAGACTATTTAAATTTTCATCAAAATTCAAGCTGTCAGAATTTGATGTTGAACTTCAGCTACAATTTTGAAATTCAATATTCCTTAAGTCACACATCAGCAGATATTTGGTCTAAAAAATTTGAATGACTACTTAGCTATTAAACTAAACTAAAGTAAACTACGTGAAAATGTCTCCACACCACACAAAATGCTGTTTCGAAATGTCTTAAAAAAATGTCCCTAAACACAAAAACAAAATGATAATAAATAGCACGGCTGCCTCACAGCAAGAAGGTGCTGGGTTCAAATCCAGTGTGTTCTTTGCATGTTCTCCCAGTGTCCCCGGGCACTCCAGCTTCCTCCCAGTCCAACGACATGCATGGGGTTAGGTTAATTGGGGACTGCCTAAACTTCTAAAGGTGTAAATGTGAGCATTAATGGTTGTCTGTCAATATCCGCTAGACAGATTGGAAAGATTGAAAAGTGTACTCTGGCTTTCACACTTTGACAGTTAGGATAGGCTCCAGCCCCCCACCCACAATCCTAAATAGAATAAGTGGGAAAAAAATGGATCGATAAATAATTACTGTAATTTTTGTGGATTTTTTTGTCAGGAAAATCAGAGGTGACTAGGGAATTTTATGCTAAAATTGGTCAAGTGATATGGAATGATTTCAATGTGAACTTTGCATTTCCCTTATCTATCTTTTTAACCACTAAGCAACAGAATCATTTTGCTCCTTAAAAAAAATACCACAATGCAGGCATAACATATAGATCCCTCATTTGCTTGCTTTTGAATCTGTCAGCAGAATAAGTTTTCCTCCTTTTACCGTTAAATAAAACAAAAAACAAACAAACAAACAAAAAAAAATCACATATGGCAAATAAAATCTTACAATAAGATGATCTATGGGAGTTTAACAAAATATTTTGATAAAGCGTTTTGCCTTAAATTATCTAATTTAAGCAACAACAACAAAAAAACCCGCAAGTGCTCAACCTTCACATTTAATGAATCACCCTGAACTTATTAAACTGTCTCTCTTCACCCAAACACATCCATATCTCCCACAATCACTCCCGAAATCTGTATTTTACACACCCAACAACAGCTGCCCAGATCCTCTCTAGGAAACTTTTGTCCTGCTACATTTGCTTTCCCCGACATTATCCACCCCAGTGTTTCCTGCTACTCCTAGTGTTGCATGAGCTGTAAACAAACAGCTATCGTTGGGTCTTTCGTTCGCCTTGGCTTACTGTGTGAGGGGACACCGAGCAGTTCTGACAGGTCGGGGAAGCATCGGTCATCCTGCAGGTGTCTGTCGATGAGCCTGGAGGAGTTCTCCAGGGCTTCAGCGAGCGCAGCGGCGGGGCTGCTGGGTCCAGCGGGGGACGGCATGGCTGGGCAACCACCGCTCACTTATCTGCACAAAAACCATTTCAACCACAGTTAATCGACTGCACCATTTGGCTAGATGCCGTCCGTGAATGCCCGAGAGAAATAATAAAGCAATACACCAAAAACATAACTTTAAAGTGTTTTTTCACTTGCTGCTAGCTAATGTTAGCAAGTTGATAGAACACCGGTTAGCTTTCTGCTGCCACTAAGAACCTATTATTTAGCACATAAGCTAACTGCCAGCTAATAGTGAAATAAAGCATTTGAAAGTGCCGTCACTGCTTTACCCGACTGAAACGATTCCGCGTGTTTCTGATGTGTTAGGTCAACAAGTTGAGTTGACCAGTTGAGCAGCAAAATTCAAAGAATTACCCCCAATACACATATACAGCTAACAGCCCGCCAACCTCATGCACAGGGGTAGAGAAGAGGTTATTTCCGGTGAAACGTCTTCTTCGTGTAGTTTAGAGTTTGTTGTACTGCCATCCATCAGAGATACACAGAGCTGTAACATATTCAACAAAACAACAATTTAAACAATTGAAAGACGTGTTGTATTGTTTCATCTGCAGTGCTGTTTCAAATAACAATGTTTTGAGATCTACGCATTCGATTCTTCTTGTAAATAAGATTATTTATAAAACGTGAGACGCTCATTGTATAAAGGCCAGTAGTTTTAAGTTCTCAAGCACAAACGCAACTTTTGTTTTTTATTATGTATTAAAAAAAAGTTTGCATTAAAAAATTAAACATTAGAGTGTAACATAATGTTTCATTGCAAAAAATAGTGAATATATATGAATATGTATAATAAACTAATGACCGACGCTCAGTTTGGTTTCCTTTCAAACACATCAACATCACTGGCATTATTACACTAAACAGACAAACTGTCTAGACAAAAAAAAACAAAAAACAAAAAAAAACAAAAGACAAAAAAAAACAAAAGAACAAAAAAAAACCCAAAAAAACACACCAATGCGTTTGGGTTATTAAGAAAGGCGTTTTATACAATAGATCATGACATATTAATAAAGAAAATAACTTTACGGCCTTAGTTTTAAACTTGGTTGGGAGTTAATTAAGAAATAAAAAATAGTTTGTGAGGTTAAACGATTGTTACTCCTGTTAGGGCGTTGCTTGCGGCATCCCCCAGGGGTCAGTGTTGGGCCCCACATTGTTTAAGTTATACATCAATGTAAGGCGTCCAGCCTGTTAAACATGCTACTTTTTGCTGATGACACTAATATTTTCTTCTCTAGTGATGATTTCTAATATGTACTGGATAAAGATCTGTCTTGATAACAACAAATTATAACTAAACTTGATCAAAACTAAAATAATGTTATTAGGAAATAGTAGATTCAATACAAATGTAGAGATTCAGAAAAATGGTGCTGATTGAAAGAATGAAAAACAGATTGTTTGGGATAACAATGTGACACGTGGCGTGATATTTATCTCATGCGTGGATTTTGTGGGATTTTCCCACACAACCATCTCTAGGGTTTACAGAGAATGGTCTGAAAAAGAGAAAAATGTCCAGCAAACGGCAGTTCTCAGGGTGAAAATGCCTTATGGATCCCAGAGGTCAGATGATGGAAAGACTGCTTCGAGATGAAAACAAGGCAACATTCCCTGTAACAGCAATTCCTTGTAACCAAGCTGTGCAAAAGAACATCTCTGAATGCACGACTCACTGAAATCTGAAACAGATGGGCAGTGGCAGAATATCCCACCAGGTGCCACTCTTGACCGCTAAAAACAGGAAATTGATACTACATTTCACCACAACTTGACAAAAGAAAACTGGAAAAATGTTGCCTGGTCTGATTAGTTTATGGTCAGAAGCTGATTATTGTTGTATCACAGGGTATCCATCTTTTGATAGCTGCTTTCAGCAGAATAACGCAAAGCTCAAATCATCTCAAACTGCTTTCTTGAAGGTTTACTGTACTAAAATGGCCTTCACAGTCACCAGATCTCAATCCAATGGGGCACCTTTGGGATTCTAAAAAATATTCAGCAACTGTGTGACACTGTCAGTATGGACCAAAATATCCGTGAAATGTTTCCAGGTCTTTGTTGAATCTCTGCCACAAAGAATTAAAGCACTTCTGAAGAAAAACATGGGGGGGTAAAACTCAGTGGTAAAAAGCTGTACCTAACAAACTGCATATACCTATTATCATGAGTATATTTGAACTAACAGTCATAAAACACACAAGCTTGTTAGACAGGAACAAAGTGCCCACAGCAGATTAAAAATTATTACCTTTAGTGACAAATTTTGCTCAGTGAATTGAAAGTGGTGACATTTTATGAATGATTGATAGATGAGTTTAATCTTTCTGTCGCATGGGCATATGTGTCTTTTTGAAGTTAACCTTACAGAATCACTCCTATTTACCCGTGTCAAACACACGGTGGAAAAATGAAACCTAGCACACACATTACACTGTCCGATGCCTGTGTGAGAAAAAAACGCAAACAAGTAACAAAGATGTAAGAAAAATTTATTGCAGTATTTATTCATTCAGAAGAGCAGGCGCTCGCTCTTTTTTGTTGCTCTGTGCTCTATAACATCAAAATCTATATTAAAAACAATAATGGCACAGATACTGCACTTGTCTGAACATAAATAAATTATATCAAAGATAGTCCATTATAGAATGAAGGTAATAAACAAAAATGTCTAAAACAGGAGAAAAATTAAAGTTAGAAGTTGTCGAAGCTCAGGTCAAGTGAATAAATCCATCTGGTGCTAGTTTAAATTCAAAAAACACTTTATTAAGAACATCATCAATACACTAATTTCCAACATTCACTTTGTTTTTTTTTACAGAATTATGTTCAGATATAAACATGTTTTTTTAGTTCATCTATGATACAGTGGGAGTAAAAATCAAACAACCAAGTTGCTGCACAACAGCGAAGGAACTCCCACACAATGTTTTCCTAAACATTTCCTTCTTGTCTTTTTCTTGCCTTTGAACACGTCCGTATTTAAACAGACATGTTTAACACTCTTCCACCACCACGACGTAAATCTAACTTCTGTGTATGAAACATATTGAATCCATAGTGTTGAGCTGTGCGAGATGTTTCACTAATCTCTTTGATTAACTCTTAGCCCCCTCCCTGGCAGCGTACAGCGCCCGTAACGTCTGTGCCACTTTGTTCGTGAGCTTCTGTCCGCTTGTCAAAGAGATTTTCTTGTAAATAATATCCGACTCCTTGATATTGTCGACCCAAGGCACCTTTTTGCGGCCGTCCCGTTTCTTTGCCACAGCCCAGGGTCCAGAGTAAGATCCAGTCATCCAGTGTATACTGTAGCCGTTTCTGGTCTTCTGGACGACGCGGGCGATCTGCGGTCTGTCTTTGTATTTGGGACAGCAAATGGCTACGATGTCCATTACCTCTACTATCTCGTTCATGTTACCTGAATCCTCTGCAGAGTCTCCACCTTTCTTTGGCTTTCGCTGTGAATGACAGGCAGTGTCAGAAACTTTTATTTATGCTTTGATGAGTTAATGGATATGCTGTAGATACAACGCACTGTTAAACACTGAAAATCATACATAACAGTAACATAACAGACACATAATATACAACGCAACTTTGTAATATCAGTGGTGTTGAATGTAATCTACTGTAATTTAATTGGTTATGCTTTGCAAGGTTTAAGTACAGTGATTTGCCCCGTGGCTAGGTATTAGCTGAATGCTGCTAATCAAATGCACTTTAAAGCCGATCGCCAGCAAATTTAAGCATCTTTGTAAAAGCAGAAGTTTTAGCCGTTTTCTTCTCTAGAGCAGAAAGATGTGTATTAACATAGAGCAGTCCTTCCCAAATAGTGGGCCGTGCCCCCCCCCGGGGGGGCTTGGTCTGGTGCTAGGGGGGGAAGTGTGTGACCTAAACCCACCCCAATACAAGAGTTTTTTCAGCGAAAACGTTCCGAATATTACCAACAATCATCCCGTTTTGTGAATGCTACTTCAGTAAATGAGCGATCACTGTTAGCATCATATAAGGTAGCATAGGATAAAGTGTTAAACAGAGGTCTACTTATAATTTTATAGACGAATGATACTATTTATAGTTGTTTATAGCGCAAAATGCTTTTCTCTTCCTAGGGGAAACAGAAAATAATTGAGAAGCACTGACATAGAGTCACATAGTGTCACAGACATTCCAGCAAAATCACCCCAAGGTCAGATTGTGCAATCCTTAAGAGAAACTGCAAAAAAAAGAAAATCCAAAAGCTACATCTGAGACTCTACAGGCCTCAGTTAGAAAGTTAAATGTTAAAGTTCATGAGTCAAAGACTAAACAAGAACTGCTTGTTTGGAAGGGTTCCCAGAAGAAAGCCTCATCTCTCTAAAAAGAACACGGCTGCAGGGCTTAGATTTGTAAAAGTGCATCTAAACAACCCACAAGACTCCTGGAACAATGTCATTTGGACAGATGATGCCAAAGTGGAGATATTTGTTTATAATGCATTGCACCATGTTTGGTGAAAACTAAGTGATGATCTAGGTTTTGGATCTGAACACCTTGCAGTCATTAAGTCGACCATGAACTCTTCTTTATACCAAAGTATTCTGGAGTCAAATGTAAGACCTTCTGCCTGGCAGCTGAATTTTGGCCCAAACTGGGTCATGCAACAGGGTGATGATCCAGAGCACATTAGTAAAAAAAACAATGAAAAAGAAAAGAATCGAGGTGCTGTAACGGTCAACGTGCAGACCTCAGCCTGACTGAAATGCTGTGCTGGGACCTAAAGAGAGCTGCGTATATATGAATGCCTGAAAACCTCAATGAACTGAAGCAATGTTTGAAAGAACAGAGGACCAAAATTCTTCCATAAAAATGTAAGAGGCTGATAAAGTCACACAGAAAACAAGTATTTCAAGTTATTGCTGCTAAAGCTGGTTAGTGAATCATGGGGTGTTTTTCACAGGACTGCAGTCAGCTGAATGCCCTCTTTTACACATGACTTTTCTACCTATAATATTTGTCTGACCTCTGTAAAAGCACTTAAGTCACAACACTGCATATACTAACATTACCATACGCCTCTCTTTGCAAAAAAAAAATGCAATAAATGTTCAATGGTGTGGGTGTCTTTCTGTGCACGCATGCAATAAAAGTCCTTTTGCTTCAATCTGGCATTTTCTGGCATTTTTTTCCCCCAGCATAACAAACACAACCACACATTTCCAGCATTGTCACAGATACCATGAAGAAAACAAAGTTCTTACAGCAGGGGGATCTTCATCCTCACTCTCCTCATCATCCGTCTCAACTGGAGCTGCATGATTACTGTGGTTGTGGTTTCGGGGTTTTGGACCCCTCAGCAGCGAAGTAATGGCTTTGTTTCTGGCATTAGCATTTGCTTCACCATCTTCCTCCTCTTCATCCCGATCCAAATGATCCATTAGAACCTTGAACTGCGAAATTAAAGGCAGGAAAAAATGTAATAAAGATCATTTCTAGCCTGGTGTGTTTTACAAACCAGGACAAACAGTTTCTTAGAGAGAAAACCAATAAGGCTTCTCGTTATTATTACGTGCAGACGAATGGACACAGCCAATGCTTATGTTTCCAAACTGATATACGAGTATACAAAAAGCTTACATCCAAATACTGTTTTGCAATGTTCTTCTTGGCCTCATAGCTGAGATCTGTGTTGGCCAGATCACTCCTTAGGTAATCCAGTGTCTGACTAGGGTTGAAGTGCACCTTAGATTTCCTGTTCACTGCCTTGTCATAGACTTTTGCAGACTCTGTTGGTGAATACTTCTGGATTTTGCTGTAACACAAATGAAATTGCTCAGTAAAGCAATTTGCATTGCTTACAAAGAGATGATGAGAGACTTGCATTTTCTCCGAGACCCACCTGTCCGAGAAGCCGTACAGATTCTTCAAATGCTGTTTGAGCACCAGCACCAGCAGAATGCCCTGTGACGCACTGGCAAACTCCAGCAGAGGTTTGGTGTTTTCAGGCAGACGGTCCATCACTGCATCCTCATCTTCTAGGTCAGAGTCAGAATTGGAACCCTTTCGCCTCTGCACTACATCGTCCTCCTCGTCACTACTGCTGGATGTGCTGCTGCTCTCCTCATCGTCCTTTTCATCATCGTCGTCATCATCGGAGCTGTAGTTCCTCCTCCGAGAATGCTGCTTCTTCTTTTTCTTTTTCTTATTCGTCTTCATCTTCTTTTCATGCCTTATAGGCTCTTTCCGTAAACACTGCACAAATGACAAAAGAGAGGTCAGATATGCATCTTCTCTTGAGCACAGTGACCAAGGATAATAACTGATAAACAAAACTAGACAAAGCTTTGCACCTCCTTAAATGACTGGAGCAGGTTGCTACCAGAGACAGACAAGGTAATGTCAATATGATGCATGATGAAAAGAGGTTCCTCCTGGGTCTGATAAGGGAAGCAGGCCAAGTTATCCGCTATGAACAGCAGCATGTTCACCTCTGTTTTCTGCAGGGGACAAAGTCAAAAACACACATTTTTAAATAACACGTGTAATTCGTCTTCTGAGGAAAAAACCTTACACAAATACAGCAACCTAAATATCTCCTGACGAATGCCAATCATGCCAAAGTAAAGAGGTGAACTTACAGAGCTGTCGTCAAACAGGTTGAGCAGGGAAATTAGAAAAGCCCGTCTATGTTGGCGGTTCCCACGAACCATGGTGTAGAGATGAGAGCAGAGAGCCGAGTCGGAGTCGTCGTGACGAAAACCGCGAATCACAGTGTGTTTGGATCCATTTATGGCCTGTTGCACCTGATAAGACATTTTCAGCCCTGCGACAGCCTTCATCTGTAAAAACCCCCCCCCCCAAACAAACAGTGAGAAAAAAATCACAAGGGAGGGAAGTTAAATGATGACATTTGAAATACAATTTATTTTTAAACCTATGTTTCTTAGCCAGCTTTCAAGGCGTGGGTAAAAAAAAACAAACAAACCACTGAACGTAGTATTAATAAAATAATAAATGTAAATACATTTATATTTCATTTGTTACACAAAGTTGTATTTTCCCACCTTTTTTTTTTTACACTTTCACACTTTTCCAGTTGTCATAAACTACAAGCCAACTCACATGAATAAAGCCTGAGTATTTTTTGTCGATTTCCACCAGCTGCTGATCAGCCTTGTTCTTCATTGTTGGCTCCGGGTCTGTACCCATGGCGATCAAGTAGGGCACACACTGAAACAACAATTTGCAATTAACGAGTATATAAACGGGAAAACATAAATAAAAAACAAAACAAAAAAAAACACGCAAATATTCAGAAAATGTAAATAAACCTTATCAGGCTATACTGATGTAAGACTGTGAACACACCTGTACAGGGTGGATGAGGCCCTGGCTGAGAGTCAAAGTGATGACACTCAAGGCAAAGTGCCGAACTGTGGACTGCGAGTGGAAGAAGGACTCCAGAACCTGCTTCAAGTAAATCTGCATTATGGAGCTGCTCATTCCTGATGAAATGTCCCCCATTTCCTTGAGATCCTCTTGCTTGGCTTTATTCTTCCCTGAATAATCAAAAATATCATCCTGGTGAGTGTGCAGGTGTTCTACGTTAAGTGACATTGCATGTACATGGATAACAATGGACGTAAGCTGGAACTGTTAAACTCACATTCACGGTCAGCCTCCTGCATTCGAGAGTCCTCCTCCTGCAGGTATGTCTGCAGGTTTTTGAGGACCTGGATCTTCAAATTGACTGAACTGTTCTCATCCGACAGGATGCTGTTATAAAGAACCTTTACATCCTGCACAAACATGAGCTCTGGGTGCATGATGAACTGAAACCCTTGGAAGAGAAGAATTGATTTAAAATAAAGATTTACAAAAAAAACAAAAGTATCTTATTTTTATTGTTATCATCTTATCCTATTCTAGTGTTTTTCTAATTTTTGCTATGTAACGTATCTTAAAAGTCAAAGTTAAAAGAAAGATGTAAACATTAATGACGCTATAAACACATCTATACAAGCCTTTGCTGAGGTGTAGGATATATATACCTAAACCTATGATGGCCTTGATCTGGACCTCCTCCTCTTCGTGAGTAGTGAAATACAGCAGAAGCTCCAACACTTTGTCCTTGATGACAATCTAAGACAGAAAGAGACCCAGCAATCAAAACAGCTTTTGAGGTCTGCATTCACACAACATTTAAGGAACATAAAAGCTTCTCTTTGGCTGCTCTGTTATTTATACAGGTTATCACAGATTTTTATGCAGGGTACCCTTCATGCCGAAACCCTCTGAGAGATATTTATCTCCTCCCAGTCTAAAAACAGGTCGATCTTTCATGAGTTAGGAGAATTTCTTAACAACAACACCATGGAGCCACTACAATATTTAAACGAAGGGTTGGGGTTTACCTTGTTAGCACCTTTGAACTCTTCTTGATCGAAATCAAAGTGTCGACACAGCGCCCCCACAGTGAAGAGCGAGCGCAGAAGAGTGGGTTTGTTAGCAGCCAGAGTGGAGCTGCTGGGATCCTCTTGGTGCTGTGTCTTGAGTTTTGCTAACGCTCCTGTAAGATAATACAAACAGTCAAGTAAGCTTTAATTTAAAGTCGATTTATAAGGTGAACGATTGCATTCTCTGACCCGTGCTTATAAAGTTTAGGTTTTCACAGAGCTTTTTATTTCTAGGACATTCAGGTGATTTTGTATCCACCAATTTGGACCTTCATTTCACGGTAGAAATGTCTTTAAAGAAAAAACTCGGGCATTAGGTGATAATTCAAGATAAAGTAGAACACATCACGGTGAGGTTTTCAGAGACAAAAACAAAGACAAAGAATTCCTTAGTAACAGTTCACAGACTAGCAACTACGGATGGGTGTTGAGAACCGGTTCCAACTGTTTCAATTCCTTGGAATCGTTTGCCATTTTTACAAACGATTCCCTTATCGATTCCAGTCGCCTCGAATGACGTCACCATGTTGCGTAGCGTCTTTTAGCCAGTAGGAAACATGGCGCCTAAGCGGCACAAACGCTCAAAAGTTTGGTTACCTTTTATGAAAAAGGATGACAACAGGGCAACGTGCAATACTTGCAAAGTAGAGATTCAATCAAAGGGAGGAAACACTACGAATATGCAAAAGCATTTGCTCCAAAAACGCGATTGCTTTAAATGAATGTCGTGTTTTTGATCCGCTCCGGACTAGCGAAGCTCAACCCAGCAGCAGCGGTAGCGTTTGGACGTCCTCTCCCGTTAATACTGCAGGTAACTAATCAGCTAGCATTGCATATAATGTTAGCGCGATTTGCCTTATTACAAAAGCTGCTATTACTGTGCGTTGCATTTAGATGAGCATCACGAGAGAGACAGACCGTCTGTCTGGCTCAGATGCTGCAGTTCTCGCTGCAGCCTGCGGGGGGCTTCTCCTTTCACAGGGCAGGGAAAAGTATCACGTGTCCTTCCTGAAAAAGCAGATATGCTTATATTTCTGCAAAAGACTTTTTAATTCTCCATAGTTGATGGA
>VUQR01015269.1:28587-48938 GCA_015108515.1 Hemichromis elongatus | reverse complement strand
GTCATTACTGCCGACGTGAATTATGATTTTACTAAATTTACGTTTACCCTTAGCCAGCAGTTTTAAATTTCCCTCGATGTCGCCTGCTCTGGCCCCTGGAGGACAATTAACTATGGTTGCTGGTGTCTCTAGCTTCACATGTCTCAGAACAGAATCGCCAATTACCAGAGTTTGACCCCCGGCGGGTGTGTCACCGAGTGTGGAAAAATGGTTAAACACATGAACAGGTTGGTGGTGTACCTGGGGCTTCTGTTTAAGACTATGCTTCCTCCTCACCATCACCCAGCCCTCTTTCCCCAGCTGCTTTGGGGTTGCCGGGGAACAACTAGCGGGGCTTACGCTAACATTAACTTCGGCTGCACCAGCTACAGGGGCCTGGCTAGCTACGGGTGTATCAAGGTTGCGAAGCCGAGTCTCCAATTCAGTGATCCTGACCTCCAGAGCTGCAAATATGCTACATTTATTAGAAGTACCATTACTAACTAAACATCTGACACAATGAGCAGGAAAGTGCAAGAAGGACAGGTGAAGAGGCCATGCTGCTAGCGAGTTGGCTACGAGCTAAGTTAGCGAAACAGTAAAGACACAGTGAGTGACTTTGGCGATAAATTAGGTAGTGAGTACACAGAGAGTGTGCTTCGGATGAAGCACGTGAAGATTTAACTAGGAAAAGAAAACGGTATCTAAATGTTTTTAATTAAATTGCTATGTAGATAAGCTACGCAAAAAACACCACTGTGTTGGAACAAGAACAGGAAGTGATACTCTACCTCAGAGAGAATGAACACCAAGTGACAGCGCCACCAACAGAGACCTCACCCCCCAGAAATTGGCAGGTAATCCTCCTCATCCCGAGACTCTGCTTCCACCTCGGAAGACGTGTCAGTGGGATTAAGGAGGTCCTCGAATTTTTCCTTCCACTGCCTGACAATTTTCTCAGTCAAAGTCAGCATCACTCCACTAGCACTATACAGGTAGAGCACCGATTTACCCTCCTGAGTCGCCTGATGGTTTACCAGAATCTCTTCGCAGTCTGAAAGTCTTTTTCCATGGCCTCTCCAAACTCCTCCCACACCCGAGCTTTTGCTTTAGCCCCCGCCTGAACTGCATTCTGTTTGGCCTGTCAGTACCTATTAGCTGCCTCCGAAGTCCCATGGGCTAATCAAGCCCAATAGGACTCCTTCTTCACCCTGGTGGCTCCCTTCACCTCTCTGGTGTCCACCAGTTGGTTTGGGAGTTACCACCACAACAGGCACTAACCACCTTGTGGCCACAGCTCATTGCAGCAGCAATGGAGATGTTGAACATGGTCCATTCGGTCCCAATGTCCCCAGTGTCCCTCAGAATGCTGTTGAAGCTCTGCTGGAGGTGTGCGTTGAAGATCTCGCAGACTGGGGCCTCTGCTAGGCGTTCCCAGCGCACCCTCTATGTATGTTTAGGCACACCGGGTCTGTCCAGTGTCTTTCCCCACCGCAACACATCCACAGGATATATAAGTGTGTAAGTTCTAAAATGTATTACGGTCATACAGTACTAGGGTCCAAGCTGCTCTAAATGGAACAGTCCCAAAAATAATGCACAGGATGAATGAGGTTTTTGATGGACCACAAGTCACCTTAGTTGGACGCAATGCAGAGTAGTAAGCACAGATAAATAGATATACAATGAGACTGTGTTGGATTATCTGACAGAAACCTGTACACTTTCCTGTTATTTTACTACTGCTAAACATATTACACACAAGTGCCATGTGATAAACATTGTGTGTTGTGATTCATATTTGGCAGAGGTATTTAAAATAAAATCCTTCTTAACAACCATCAAATTGGTGTAGTAGCACTTTTAAAATAAAATATATATTTATAGACACACAAGCACACGCACACATTTTCTGGTGATGTATGATATTATAATAATATAGTTTTGGTATATTTAATGTATTCTCAGTCTTTAGTAAAAATACTTTCTTTTTGTGTTCACACCATGTTTTTTCCAGGCACTCCACTCAGCAGCAAACCAACAAAGTCATCACCAGCACAAGCCAACTCATCAAACAGCTCTCTGATATAATCAGTGGCTCTTCACGGGTATTTTATGCTCCCTTTCCTCTCTCATTGAATATTAGTTTGAAGAATAAACAGTAGATTAAACAACATTTGAGGTAATTGAATCTAATTCAGTTTTGTCACACAGCAAGACCGTCTGCGACTGACCAGACTAAAGACTGAACTCTCTGAGTCTGTGCAGCGCTATGGGGATCTCCAGAAGGTATTTGCATATCGAACGCACTCCTTTGACACCTGAAATTGATGCTATGGTCATTTAATTTTACTGAAAAGAGAACTAAAGAGAGCTGTTCCATGGATACAAAGTCACATATGTGCTACTTGTTGTGAGAGTCCTTGACCCTGTCTCTTCATATGCTCCTCTTTCAGAAAATTGCAGAACGCTCAAGGGCCCTGCTCCCTCCAGCACAGAAAGACAAGAAGAAGGTGAGCTGATATAGAGGTCAAAATCCTCCTTTTGTTTCACTGCCATTCATAACAAAGTAGGATGATGAGATGGCATTTCTCTGCTCAACTGCATTCTCACAAGGGCTTCCTTTGAAGCTCAGTCTGGTCTCTTCCACTCCATTATAATACAGTGGACTCCATTCATCACATCCCACTCTTGTGTGCTGCGAAATTTATTTCATCTGATTCTAATTTTGTCACCGGTGACAGTTTATTTTCACCATGTGGCCCAGTGAGAGCCGAGAGATGGGAGCTTGTGTTGAAGATATTAAAGTCACTCCTCATAGCCTACCTGTGAATAGTTCCTTATCCATGATTACTGAAGCCAGATGATAAGAAATTAAATGTATTGAATAGTCTTTGTTCATGAGATGACTGCATATGAACAAGTAATAAAACAGCAGATTTATCAAGGTGAATTTATGCATGTGCTTTTTGGTTTGGTTCACTACTTGTTGTAGAAACACTTTTACCAAGCATAAAATATGAATATTCAACCAAAACTGTAGTGTTTTAAAGGGAACCTGTTATCATTTTAGATGCTGGATCCTCACATTTATTTAACAAACCCCCCAAACAGAAAGTCTTTATTCACCCTTCAGACTATATACCATAAAATAGCTTTAGTTGTTTCTTGTGTTGTTTATTTATTCATCTAATTTGGGGCATTAATCTGGGTAACTCTGTTTTGCAGTTCTAGATTAGCTCAAAGTTTGTTAACTGACGTAAGGGGAATACTACATTGGAAGCTCAACACAGCTAAGCTTTGTTTGTATTAGCTGAATTGACAAAACCTAAAACCCCATTCAGAAATAAAAGGTATCATGACAGTGTTTATCAGTGTTCATGGCTAAGTTGGGCTTTGTGCTTCAGAGTCTGTTCAGGCTCACATAAAAAAGGGTGCATCATGTGTCATGTGACTCTTCTTCTGCATAAAAAGATACCTATAAGTGCTGCCTACTCCTGAGACATCACCACGCCATACGGTAATAAAGGAGATGTGGAAATTAGTTTATTTTGTCACCGATCAAAGTGAAATAAATTTTATTGGTTGAATAGGCATTCTTGATGCGTGTTCTGTATTCTTTAAATGCAGCAGTCCAAAACAGACTTTAAACCAAGTTTAAAAACATTTATTACTTTTCTGCATCATCAGTGGAGTTCATGTGAATTCAAATGACAATGTGATGCGGTTTGCACTGCTGTCACTTTACAGCTGGACTTGACATTAGCAAGGTAACCACACATTAATACAGCAGCAGCAAATCTTTATTGCACTTATACATACGGCGGTAGCTGTAGCTCATCTACTGATCGGAATGTTGGTGGTTCAATTCCTGGCTTCCTTTAGTCTGCATGCCAAATATCCTTGGGCAAGATAATAACCCCAAGTTGCTGTCCGATGCAGTCATCGGAGTATGAATGTCTGTGTGAATGTTAGATAGAAAAGCACTAAGAAAAATGTGCTTGTGCGAATGGGAGTGACTGTGTGAATGCTCATGTTGTGTAAAGCGCTTTGAGTGCTCAAGATTGAGTAGAAAAGAGCTATATAACAACCAGTCCATTTACCATTTATACATGTAAATAAAGAAACAGTGGAAACACTTGTAGCCAATTTCAAATCAAAAGTCAACCTGCTCTCATTCAGGTTAGGTTTTAGCATTAGTTACCACGGTGATTTAGCCAGGTAAAGACACTAACCCATTAATCTTTCTTCATAGAACAACCCTCAATACTGCAAGGGAGATAAGCATGGGTAGATCAACATTCAAAATAAGGAAAGCAACTTTTCTTTTTTAAATCTATCTTTGATCCCAAAATAACATCAAATCATATCAGATCCACTGTTTTCCTGTACAAGATATCCAACAGTTTGGGGACAATTAAATTTCCCTATTTTTTGTGCATTTAGCTAAGTTAGCCAGCTGATGTTGTTGTTTGGGTTCTAAATTTACTCTTGGTATCTTTGAGCTTCTGTTTAGATTTTACTGGTATTCTAGTGTTGACCTATTCAGGGTATACCTCATGCCTCGTAATATACAGTCGTGGCCAAAAGTTTTGAGAATGACACAAATATTAGTTATCACAAAACTGTAGATTGAAAAAGAAAGCTGCAAATATACTTGGTGGATAAATGAGACTATCTATCACAGGAGTCTAGTTGTGTTTTGATTGCCTGCTCAATCATCGAGGTAAGACACTTGGATGAGTAACGAAACATTTCTCCGACTGACAGTACGTCTAGATGAGCAGAATCAACTCTTTGGGAGCTTCGTTGTTGTGACATTAAAGATATGCCTGTAGTGTAATTTGTGATAAAGCCTAGCATTAGCATTTAGCTTCTTGTAATTACATTTTGCAAAAGTACAAGCTTCAAATTTTACAAACTTGTAAAAGTTTGTAAAATTAGTGTGAGCTCGTGGAGATTATCTTGTAAAGTAAAGTAAGTACAAAAAAAAAATCTTTTCTTGTGAATATTTTTTTACTGCTGCCAATTGTTTGGGTAACAGAATGACATGTAGCTGTATCATGTGTATCATGTATAGCTAAGATTGAAGCAGCTCTTTTTCTCACTCAAAATCCACCAGGATGTTTGAAGGTCTAAAACACGCTTCTGTGTTAAGCTGAAAGGAGAACCACTTACAGTTTGAACTGGTTGAACAGTATTCTGCAAAGAACCATTGTTACTACAGCCACCCTCTTATTTTTTTGCCATAACAGACAGATGACTCACGTGTATTAATGTTTTATACCTCCCCGAGGACCTATAACTAAGGTCTATTATACTGCAAGCTTCAGAGATCAAGGGCTATGGAGGCGGCAAACTGTATGATACATTACACAACTTCACTACATTCAATGCATAGCAGGAAGCGCTCTAATCAGTGAATATATTATGAAAGAACAAACTGGTCAAATATCGTTTTATGTAACCACCAACAATATTCTGACTTCTCTGCTGTACATGAACCAGAAGAAGTTAGTAGATAGGAAGTGATGAGAGGTACCCTGACGTTTGGAATCTCATCCATATGCATGTAGAAAAGCACTTTTCAAACCAATGCAAATGTTATTGACTGTTTCCCACACCCATCTTCAAATGAACATCATCATAGATGACCGGAATGAACAGCAGGGAGCTGTGTGAACCTTTCTACCAGTGTGTGAACTTGTGCAATAATGTGTCAGAATGATTGTCTTGAGAGTCCTTTTGCATCTGTGTAATGTACTAATATATTCTGGAGTGTTATGTATGTATGTGGAGGAGTGAACACCCAGAGTGTGCTAAGGAATGGTGAGTCACAACATGGCCAGTAGACAGAGTGCTATGACTAAGCCTGAGTTTGTCCCTGTGCTCTGACCCACACTGGTCCCTCTACCATGAATTAGCTGTGCACTCAACCACACAAAGGTGAAACACATTAGCAATGCAAAAGAGTAAGCGGACCTCTTTCCATGTGTCTCCTCTTCCCTTATGCTTTTGCTTGTACATGAAACAAAATGTGTGCATGTTCCGTGTGTGGCCTCATCCTCAGTCACAATCATCTCAGCTAACACACAGTATGTACTGATAATGGCTGCACCACATGCACATGTTTTAACCAGGAAAAACATTAAAATGGCTACAGCTCCTACTCTGATATGACTCTCAACTCTGACAGAAAGAAATATAGTTATAGCAGAAGATTGGAGACTTTTTTAATTTATATGCTTGGAATTGTAAACTTTGTGCATGTTGTAGTATTTATATTAGTCCTTTAAACCTGTGATGCGAAACACTGCTTAGACAGTTTATGAGATGTACCTGAAAACCCCAACAATCTCACTTCCCTTTATGAGCAAGCACTTGCTAAAAGTGGGAAGGAAAAACTCCCTTTTAACAGGAAGAAACCTCCAGGTTCAGGAGGAGCAGCTACATGCTGAGAGTGGTTGGAGGCAATGGAGGGTGATAATGTTTAGCTAAATATAGTTAATTTTTGCAAAAAATATATCAAATAAAATAATAAGGTTGTAGCAAATTGATCATTTAGCTAAAAGTGAATTAGGCCAAGACTGGATAAGTAGAAATTACATTATAATACTAGAAATTAAAAACATTTAAGAGGTTATGTTCATGGTGCTAATTACACATTTGAAATGTGTGAAGTGCTTTGTCAAAAATGTATTTTCACTACTGTTGTTATATTTCATTCTGACACATGTCACTGTATAAGAACATCCACATAAAAAAACCATCCAGCTCAGAGTTGTCCAGTCTGAGGCTGATAATGAGATGCTGCTACTTGATTAACATCCTGAGCATTTGTATTTCCAGGCAACAGACAAAGTAACAAAGTAATATGGGGCGATCGTGGCTCAAAGAGTTGGCAGTTCATCTTGTAATCGGAAGGCTGCCGGTTCGAGCCCTAGCTCCGACAGTCTCGGTCGTTGTGTCCTTGGGACAACACTTCACCCGTTGCCTACTGGTGGTGGTCAGAGGGCCCAGTGGCGCATGTCCGGCAGCCTCGCCTCTGTCAGTGCTCCCCAGGGCAGCTGTGGCTACAATGTAGCTCACCATCACCAGGGTGTGATTGTGTGTGTGAATGGGTGGATGACTGTAATGTAAAGCGCTTTGGGGTCCTTAGGGACTAGTAAAGCGCTATATAAATACAGACCATTACCATTTAACTGCTCACTGTCTGATTTCTTGCTGTCAATGCTTTACCTTTTAAATCTAATCAAAGCAAATGTCTGTGGTCTCACAGAGTCCTCAGACTCCATCCACTGAGCAGATAGAGGAGGGCCCACTCTTTGGAGCAGGCTCAGAGGGAGGAGGTCAGGCTTTCCTGTCTGAGATCAGTGAGGAGGACGTGGAGGTGCTCCGTCAGAGAGAGGAAGCCCTACTTCAGATTGAGGTAAGAACAGTGACATCTCATCAGCTCAGCTGAATTCATCAGACACAGAGATCACATAGTTGTCCTACTCAAACGCTTACTAGAACAAGTCCAATCAGCTGATGGTCAATGAATAGCTCCATGGAAGCTTCCGGAGATTAGAAGCTTTACTTGACTAGAATTGCATCTCGCACTCCATCAAAAAAGAAAAGAAAAATGGCATGCAGAGTTTCCACAGTCAGTACAGGTTGTGCTTGTAATCACCACAGGTGGTCCTATGTACACGTATGGAAACTACTGCAGCCGTCTTCTATTGCATCTTTTAGCAACATTTTACAGGCTGCCTGACTGTAAAGAGTTGTTTGTTGCACCTAAATGCTGCATTTTGTTGAGCTTGTGAAAAAAAAGGAACCCAGCTCAGCAGATCTGCACTGACACTCAACTCTCCATATTTGTAAAATATTATACAGCAGTGGAGAAAAATACAGAAAACCAATATATGAAATGAAGGAGGGGTTATTTGTTCTTAAAGCATAGCTCATTTAGAGTGTTTTAAATTACCTGTTGTAATATAAGCTTACTAATGCTTTGGCTGGAGTCAGAAGATAATAGTGTAGTCATATTTCTTCGTATTGTGTACATACAGTGTAAAAATAAATTATCCAAACCAAAAATAAATTAGTCATAGTAATGATCATTGTGTGCAGTGTGTGTATCTTTGCCTGAATCACATTATCTGAAGAATCTGTGCTATAGAATTTAATTGTTGTCCATAAATGAGCATCAGTGAGTCAGTCTGTTGCACTGATTAACATGCTCCTTCATTACAACCAGCACACACTGCTGTGTGTTTGGATTTATTTTCACATTTGCCCTTACTGCAAATAGTCCCTTACAAATCAATTCTCCTTTGTTGTATGGGCCCCCTTTCTTTATAATATACCTAAATAAATGAAAGTAATCGCAAAAATGACTTTGTGGCTCAAGAAGCAATAATAAGTCACTGTAGTGTCTGGTACGGATAAGTAATAGTCCTTTCACTGTCCGTGGTCAAAGATTATCCAGCAAATGCCAAACTACCCCAATCAGTGATGAAACAGGTATCTGAACAAAATTAAACAAAACTTGATCCTATTCCAAAATTCCATTTTATTATCAGCAATAATCAGAAACAGAAACAGAATAGTTTATTGACCACACTAAGACTCATGATGTTCGTTTCTGGTCCTGAAGTCCTGAATAGGGATGGAAATCAAGCAGTTTAATGTTGGTTACAGTGCTCCAGTATAAACAGTAACAAAAACAGACAATACAAAAAGTAAGAAAGTGAAAAAACTGAAGGCAGAGAGATTCACAAACAAGCAGAAACTGAAGGGAGGAAACACAGAATTTAAGTATTTCATGTTTTTTTTTATCTTCAAATAATTTTCATACAGCTATTAAAAATAATCTATGTAAATAAAATTGTACGTACAGTTTTGAGCCTCTGAAAATGGGGAACAATGTATTCAAACGACTATAATTGCTAAACAGTTATTGAAAAGTTTGGTTAAACTACCGATTTAAAACTAGGGGAGTTTTAATAAGTGATCATATCTTAACTGTTTGCACACTACCAAAGTGGATTTTAGTTCAGAGGTAAAAAAATTAAAAAGTGTCATTTTCCAGGAAACATATGAAACTAATAGTAAGCCTCTTTACCTTTACTCTTAGGATTACTAAACTACTTGCACTGTGAGCAATGACAACTCATTTTTGTGTGCAGAAGTTATATGCAGTAAAAATAAAATATGCTGGCCATTTACTTTTAAAACAGCCACACAACTGAAATACCACAGCTGAAGAAAACTCTCTCCAAAAAAACGATGAAGAAAAACAAATTAGGCATTTGTTTTCTTCAAATACTGCCTCCCAGGAGGCCAACACATGCCAAGTTAGTAACTAGAAACTCAAACAGGCTTCATCTTCGTCTCCTACCTCCAAAAGCTTATTAGTATTTTGTCACAGTACCCCCATGCTGCTGCAGGATATTGAATGCTGCCCAATTACTAAGGTGCTTATAGCCTTGTTTGTTCCTTTACCTAGGTAAAATGTGTATGGAATCATAATGCTTCTCAACTAAAAAAATCCTGCCCTCTGTTGCCAATGCCCTTATCAATAATTAGTAAGATTCCCTATCATGTGAGTCTTATCCTGATTGCCAGTATTAGGTTAAGTGAATCTAGATAACAGAATGACACCCTGGCTATATTGAACTAACTTCATGGAACAAGCCTCATGTTTAGTGTTCCGTGCATTTTCAAAAAGGTGTAGGGACTCAGAACACGCTTTTCAAAATTAGGGCAAATATCATCCTTGTTAGCTGCTAATGCTACTGCTATGTTTGGCATCAAATCACAAACTATGCCGGTAAGCAGGTTATACAGGATGGTGCCCACTGTGGTTTTAAGCGCCTGCTTGGTGCAACCCAGGTTAAAGCAATCAGGCCAAGACTACCAATAAACAAGACTAAAAAATCACTATTTATCACAGCAATACACAATGGCTCTAATCCATGAAGCAGGTTTCAGAGTTAACAGCAAGTTAACCTCCACTCTGAGTCATTTACCAAGATAACAGACTGTGAACTAAACCTGCTTACTGGTGTTCTTCAACAAACTCTTGAGTTTCTCTGTGACTCCTCCCCTACTGCTGCCCATTAAACAGCTGACCACCACTCCAGTTAATCTTCCCATTCGTTAAATTGCTATGATTGCACACAGGGAGCGAATTAATCTGGCGAGTTTGACATTTTTAGATGACTCCTATGAGAGATAATAAACCAAGGGACCAGGTTACCCTGCCCAGGATAGGGATACGTGGACAACAAACAGGGGAACATCTGGGCAACATCTACCATGTGGTAGATGTTGAATGCATCATAAGGAAAGGGGAAATACTTATAGCATGCTTTAGCAATGGTGGTGACTCTTGAGGCAGAGTCAGGAAGAACCCAATGAGAATTGACACGTTTTATCAATAATAGAATCGGAATAACTAAATTCTTGTCAATTCCCATCCTTAATGTTGTGCTACAGCCATCCACACAAACACCTCTGCATGACTTACACGAATCACATTACATACACCTCCCATGCTACAGAATTGTTGCAGAAGAAAACAATGCAGGAAGTAATACTAAACACTCACTACAAAATATAACCGCAGAAAATTTCACAATCTAGAACATAAATGACATGTGAAATAAGTGTTTATTCACTGTCGTTACAGGTGTAATGAGGAACCTGGATATTATTGTCTGAGTGTCAAGTGAAACTTTTTTCTTAACAAATTAACACACTGGTGTGCTGGAAGGACAGTGTTTATCATTATGTAACAATAATTTAATTTTTCTTTTATTTCTTTTAAATTGTTATATTTTCGGGGTGCATTTTGCTCCCTTTCACCAGTTGTGATGTGTATGTTTTGACAAGACTCCTGATGTTGGGGGTTTACTGAACAATCTTCTCTGGTTGTGCACAATCTGCTGATGAAACTTTTGAAGACATATTGTAAAACTTCACGAGCCATCTCAGAAGCATATGGCCGAATGATAGAAGCCCAACACATGCTGCAGCAGTCAGCTTCTAAATTGACAAGCCTTTATGTGACAGTCCAGCATCGGATGGCAGCTTGCCGTCCAGCAGTTTGAAGAATGATGATAATGTTTTAGGAGCACTTTGCTGTATAATGAAGATGTATCTCTGTGCCCAGTCGGAGCTGTTTGAACTTCATCAATGTTTCAAATCAGCTAATCCCACCGCAGGAGCTGAAGCCTGAATAGGAACAAAAAAAAAGCAAGAGCATCAATCTCTCTCTGCAGCGTGACACACAGTGAAAGAGCTGCCGTACGAATGACAGCTTCATTTCAGCACTGCAGCAGAGATGGGCCAGCCAGATGATTGGTGTTCAGACAGGGTCGTCTGGTCCTCGCTTTAGTTATAGCAGCTTGGATAAATGTCACCGTCAGCACTTAGGCAGGTGCTGAGGGGCTTGACGCTGTTTCTTTGGGGAGAGTGATAGTATCTGACAATGTGTTTTTTCACCTCCACACAACCCTTCTCACTTCTATCCTTTCAGTCCAAACATTCTACCCGAACATTCTTCCATACCACTAAATCAGCAGTGTTTGCTGTAAGTCCCAAAATGCCACTTTTTTAAAAATGGCTTTTCTCCCAGAGGAGCCATGTCTGTCATCGTTATCAGCCCTCTCTCTCTCTCTCTCTCTCTCTCTCTCTCTATGGGAAAGGTTTGTGGTTCTGAGGTTAATTTTGCCCTCCTCAGAGACTTGATGTGCCATATATGTGAGCTCTTCTGAGGCCTCCTGGCTGCAGCTGTGATCCTGATGCACTGACTAGAAGCTACTGTAGTCTTTAGTAGGAGCAGTTTTGCTCTCTAAGTCCACTCATGGCTCCTGTTCTTTTAACTTCTTAATATCCATCAGCTCAATTGCAGATAACATTAAATAGGATTTGGTTTCAGGTAATCCACCTTCACCTGTTTGGAATATCCAAATACAAAAGGTTTTATCTACAAAACTGTAATTTGAAAATGTCTGAAATTATTGGGCATTGCAGTTCCTAAAAAAAGATTGACAAAGCATCAAAATATAAATATATAATATTATAATAAAATATAAATATAGTTTATAACAGAATCAAAGAACACTAACATAAAGGTTTATCCATCCATTCATTTTCTTCTGCTTATCCAAGTCAGGCTTATTACATATATCAATTAGGTCAAATTAATTCATGTCAGCTCAATGTAATATGGTCAATAAACAACTACACAACTTATGCACGTG
Organism: Hemichromis elongatus; assembly: GCA_015108515.1. NCBI lineage: Eukaryota > Metazoa > Chordata > Actinopteri > Cichliformes > Cichlidae > Hemichromis > Hemichromis elongatus. The sequence continues at coordinate 36,705 of VUQR01015269.1, read as the reverse complement.
TGCGTGTGCATCAAGGTCATATAAATTGGGTAGCTTAACTTATTGAAATTTGTAATTGGTAACTAATTTACAACCTCACCTGTCAACAATGTTCCGTGTTCCTTGTTTTGTTGCCAGTTTGTGGAGCCTCAGGTTAGGATCTGTCTCTGCCGTTTAATTAAGTGCAGTTTGAAGACCACACCTGGCCACTAAGCAGTATGAAAAAGGGTCCATAGCAAAGTGTTTCTGTGTTATTGATGCATCCTCAGGACAATCCAAGGAAAGACCTCCAGATAAATCAGTTCAGTAGGAAAACAAGACTTCAATGCTTGGAGCAGAAAGTGAATGTGGTTTATTAGCCAAAGCATTTCATATTAACCTCTACAATCAAAAGTGCACTGATTTTCCTGTCTTTAGACACTGATGTTTCTAGCATGATGGCAGATCATTCTAGTGTGGGTCAACAGATAATAAGAATTTTGTGTTCTATGAAATCTGTTTGCATCCAGCTGTACACATCAAATTCCTTTTAACATTGCTGCAAAATTATAGATCAGAATAACACGGTAATTGTCATGGCAGGTAAACTATGGAATTATTTCTGATATACACTGAAAACTCCATACAACAACAACAAACACCATTAAAATATTATAACTAGTTCTGACATGTGCTGAAATGTATTTAGTACTGATGAGAAAAGTCCTAATATACAGATAGATAATATAGAAAAAAAAAACATATTGATATTTTATTAAATGAAGTAGGCAATTACATAAAAAAATCACATTTTCACTTTTTTTTACTGACTGTTAGATCTACATTCAACAACACTGAACAATTACATATTTAAAATAAGACTATACGGTGAAGACTCTTGTAAGGATTGGCAATACAATAAACCTTGAAATAAAGTTGAAATGACATGGCACTAAGAAAAAAATTAATTAAAAATATCAGATATATTCATCCCCAAAGCCATAAGGGCATCTTCTGTGGATGAATGTGGGAAGAATGTCCATAGAAAACTCCACATCAGTCTGTGTGGTGTCTTTCAATGGGTCTATCAAGCAACTGATCAACAAGCCCACCATACACAATGTGCCACCAATAAAAATGACTATTTCATTAAAGATTTTTTGTTTGTTTGTTTATACTAGAAATTGATTTTGATTATCTTTCAGTTAAATTGTAATCACTGAATGATAAAGTTAACTTCTGTGCCCACGAGAAGTTTTTCCATCATCTGTTCTCTATTTGAGCTAATTTGATCAGGTGTAGACCTGGGATACTGATAACTGATGGGGCTGGACTAGAAGTCAGAGGTAACTACAATTATGTTCTGGGTACTGAGCATACCCACAGTTATTACCACAGCAATCTGGCCAGCAGTTACCATAATGTTACGTGTTGGTCTGAGCCAAAATGTTGGGTGAACAGATGGACAGATCTGCTGACTCCAGGACCATCACTTGTGTAGAAAATAGTATAAGTAAACAGTGAAAGGAGTGAATGTCATTTGTTGCCTTCATCCTTTTGTTCTGAAAAAAAAAATCACACAAGGGGAAGCAGATTGAGCCTCGGCAGAATCCAACGTCTGTCTTTAATATTTTCAGCTTAGTCTCCTTGTTGACCTTCAGCTCCTGCTGCTGGCATTCACGTTGTTCACGGATGTCTAGTCCTTGGGCTACTGCCAAAGAAGAGACATGATTTTACATTTATAAACAGTTTATTAAGACACAATGAAAAAAATAGAGACGTATCTCATGAACTAAATGTTGGAAAAAGGTCATTTTTCCCCCTCTTCCTCCCCCTTTTTCTCACCAGCAAGCGTGCACCTAAATCTGCTTAACAGTTTTTCTGCTGCAGCAGTGACACTGTGTCCTGTTGGCCAATGCCTTTAGACTCGGGTGGTAGATGTGGAGAGAATTTCATATCAGCATTAAGCATACTTATCAAACACAGTGAGAGTGGGATAGGGATGTTTTAGTGTCACAGAAAATACCAGATCCACTATTTGTCCTTCATCTAATGTACTTGTATCTTTGATATCTTTACATAACTGTGTTTCCTACAATCCACCTGATGATTACAATATCTTATTGGCGTAACCCTTTTTACTCAGAAGTCAGCTGACTGGACAAACAGACTTGATTGTTTCCTTTAGTCTTGTTTAAAATATCAGAATTGGTGTGAAATTTGAGACAATGCATTTAAAGAAGAGTGGATCCCTTTTGTCTATTTTTTGAAACGTAAACAGCATATATCTCCAAAGGTTGATTCTGTTCATCTGAACGTAGCGTTTTCAGTGGGAGAAACATTTTGTCACTCATCCAAGTGTGTTCTTCAGTCACTTGGATGGGAAGGAAAGTGTCTAGGAAATAAATTGGTCCAAAATTGATTGTATGAGCTGGGAAATGACCATATCCAAATAGAATCCAGTCCTACTCTTTTCTTTAGACTGACTGCCATTCCTCTGGAAAATGAACTAATCTTTATCTTTTCCATCAAGCTTTGCTGACAAGCCTATTAGCAAGCTAATGCTACCAAGCTTGAGTTTGAGTTTGTTATGCATGCCACCTATTAACCACCAACGTTAGATACAGCACCAATAAAGTCTTTACTGTCATACATTGAGCAGCCTTTTTTTAGCTACACATGTTAAACTGCTAATAAATATAAATATAGAATAGCTCCTGTGAAACGCCCATATTTTTTCTCTTGTCCCAGTTTCTTGAGAAGCAAATTACATGTCAAATATAACCTTTCAAATGTAAAAATTTATAACACAATTTTTTTTTGCTTTTGTTGATACGTGCCTACTATAATTATTAAACTTATTTATTCAACATAAACACAAAGAACATAATTATCCACAGGAAGTCTCATGACATATATGCAACACTGAAACACATTTAGCCTGAAGTATGAACAGATAAAAGTGAGTGACATGATGAGGAAGTTATGTAATCTACTAATTTTAAGCATATTATTATATCATTTTTGATGAAATAATCATAAATCTAAATGATAGCTCACAGGCGTTTAACCCGTTGCCTTTTTGAAGGGTTTAAGAAAAATGTATTTGAGTGAAGACTTGAAAATATGTACTCAAATTACTAAATAGCATATGACTATTGAGAAGTTCAGTAAGGTAATGTAGATTTTAAAAGTTGCTTAAATCAATATGTTAAGTCTTACCTGAAATTGAATGAGCATTCAATATGAGGACTTCAAGAATTTCTAAAACCTATATTTTGGAAAAACAATGTTTTTGGGTTCTTGAGTACTGGTGACAGGATTGTGCCAAGCATAGCACACAAAACCTAAATATGTCACAAAGCTCATCTAGACTGATTTCTTGAATATGACAATGAGTTTATTATAATCAAGCACTCCAGGGAAGCAACTTTGTGAAGTGGTGATGATTTGCATCATTTATCTGCAGCCAGAAAAATAAGCAAGATGTACCTAATAATGTGTCTCTGAGTTTGTATAGTAAACAAACTGTTACTGTTACTGTTGGGAACCCTCCTATTTAACATAGCTAAAGTTTCAAATAATAAGAAGTGATGCTTCTTCTAAGCCTCCACACTGAACACAGAATCACTGCACTGAGAATGATAAAGACATGATGCGGGGGAATTGAGGTAGTATAGTGAAAAAGTCTACAGGTTTCACATTAGATAAAGCATGTAAAGCCAAAAAAATCATAAAAGCTACATTTGTAATCAGAGCACTTCTCAGGGCCACACGGCTTCTCCTGATGTAGAGAGGGTGGAGGTAAAGAAGTGGTCCATCTTTCTCAGCATGGAACACTCATTTGCTGATGTTAAGAAGACAAGCCTTTTGTTCTAAACCATCACCACTCTGTGTTGATATGATATCTCCTAGTAAACATCTGAATGCAAGTACTCCTCCCTCTCACTGTACGTATCTACAGCATCTAAATTAATGTTGTTGGAACACTTGCCTCTGTTGTTGTTTTCCATGTGACTTAATCTGATAAGATGTCTGAATTTTTACATTAAAATACTTTGTTGCTTTACCTGAGTTCATTTAGGGCCTCAGACTGATCTATCTACAGGGTGATTGGGAGCATGAAGTCACACCAAACTGCTCAGCTTGTGAATTGTGATTTGGTCAGCAGGAACAAAAGGAACTAGAAATGACAAGCGTTGACAGTGAACAATGACTAATGTGTCTGTGGAGAGCAGATACGTCATCAAATGCTGCCAAATCACAACTGACATGACAGAGTCTGCTGATGTGCTCCGTAAACCAGACAAACACCTGACAAACTGCAACTGACACTCTAAAACATAATAATGTAACACTGGTCTGATTTGCTTGTAGTGCCGCCATGAAAATATTAAAGTTTCCTGTGGCCATCTTACAACATTAGTAAGGATAAAAAAAAAAATAATAGAAGTTATTGGAGCATTTAATAGGAATAAGTTCTCATGCTTACATGTTTTGGAAGAAGAAATTCCAAAGCATTTTGAATACTGACATGATGTTTTTTAGAAATAAAACATGACCATAACAAAATGATGTTATCAAGTTTAAGTCACAGTCTGTGTCCATGAACTGTATAGCTGCAATGCACAAACGAAGGTACCTGCTGATTATTCCTCTCCATAGATGCCAAAAATTGTTTTCTGTGCCAGACTCTTAAATTGTAATGGGACATTGGACATTTTAACATGGGAGTCTTTGGAGACTGTCTCTTTCTGGGGGTCACCGTGAAGTGGTCATTAGAGGAAAGGCGTTTTTGGCGCGAAATGGTTATACTTCTTTATTCATAATTTTGTGTTGCTGTTTAGTAAAAATCCGTAACCCTGCAATACTACAATCAAATACTACCTTTCGAGTAACAGTTTTAGTCATAGTAGTAATAGTAGTAATAGTAGTTATAGTCCGGAAAGGTTGATTCTGTTCATCTGGATGTAGCATTATCAGTGGGAGAAACATTTTGTCACGTTTTCAAATGACTTCTTCAGTCTCGGCTGACTGCAGGTTTCCCCAATCTTATAAATAGTACATTTGCAAAATTACTGAAATGAGCCCACTGAATGAACAAAGGGCTGTGAGGTCAGTTCCTTCATCCTTGTAATGCAAATTCTCATGACCATTGATCAACAACCACCGATCAGAGACTACTGATCATTGATCAGTGGCCATGAGTACCATTCACAGAGAGTTGGGGAATGGCTGCAATCACAGCATTGTAAGATGGTGAAAGATGTGCCCTTAGGCCCCCTCCTCCATTCAGAGATGTTCTTACCTTTTTCATGTAAATGGCCAGCTTGACTCCCCACTTAAACCAGCGTTCCTCTGTGTCCAGGTTGTGTACATCCTCAAAATTAAAAGAGTGTCTCAATTTTTGGTGCAGCGTGTTTTGGGTTTTAAAAGCCACAGAGACAGTGTTTAGAAATGCAAAAAAAAAAAAAACCCAAAAAATGCATTTTAACTGTTCTGGTACTTCTTACACATAAAGATTCACTACAGGTTTTCACTTAGGCAGCAGTTATCCTTCTCTCCTGGATCGGCTGGAGGTTTCTTTAGGTGCCTTACCAGCTTTGACCAGCTGGGATAAATACATTTACTCAGGGCCTTCTTGACGTGATGCACATCCATGTTTCTGCCTGTAGTACTGACCCCTGTATATGAAATAGGTGACATTAAGACACAGTTCCAAAAGCAAACACACTTGATTGGTGCTGAGAGTGGTCCTGTTGCTGAGGCTGGGGTTATCCTATGAGGTTGGAGTTAAACATTATTTAAGTGGTAGGTATAAATTCTCAGTGAAATTTAAGCTGGTTCATTTGACTACACAACCACCTTCTATACTCAAGTTATAGGTGTTTATTTAATGTCTTCATATTTAAGCAGTACTTTGACAGCGCTGCATTTAAAAATTGTTGGATTTTATCCAGGTTCCAAAAACAATGCGTTTTGCGTAGTGCAAGCAAAGGCTTTGGGGTTATTTCCACAGACTGGACAGAGGTGTAAAATTGGTCAGTTGTCCCACTAAAGCTAAAATGTTGTTCTCACTTTAGCAATAATAATTTTCTGTTAATTACAGTTAAAACTAAGTATAGTATAGAACATTTATAATCAAGTATTAATTAAGAACTAAAAACAGTTGATCTTAACCAGTGCAAAAACTTTACAAAAGAACATATGTGTCACCGAGAGCATTGATCCGTAACACAGTGAATTTGTTAGCTGTTGTAATTTACACTAACAGAAAATTTAGCAAATGATTTCTAATAGTTGGGCAACCTGAGACCTTTCAAGTATCATGTTATTAACTGAATGTAGTCACATAAGTAGACAACATATGGCAACGTGTCCTCACAGTAGTTCGATTACATTCAGATCACGTTCAGATTCGAGTGGAGGCGCCACTTTGGCTTGGGAATGTACTGAGAGGCTCCTTTCTCAGCGAGGTCTCACTCTGATTGCTGCGTTCACATTTGGCCAAAAGAAGCAAACTAAGTGGGAGAGAGCACTTCAGAGTTCCAAGTAACTTCTCTGAGCGAAAAAGGTGTGAAAACGCCTTAAATCTCCCAGACGCCTCTTCAGGGGTCGTGTCATCTATCGGCACTCCCCCCTCGTAGCCGACTTGCATGCCTAATCGGTTCTTATTACTGATGCTGGTTCACCTTTAAAAGGCTGACAGGAGCACTCTGCTGTGCCATACTTCCCTCTGCAGGCACTAGAGGAAACCTCTCATAACGGCCCTGCAGTGAAAGATGGAAAGATGTGTTTGTGTGTATAGTGCTAGCCGCTGCAAGATGCAGTCTGCATGAAACTCGTTCTGAGAGAATCAACCCTTATCTAGCTAGTTTGCTGTCATATATTGGACTATAAATCACCTTCATCTTGATAATACATTGAAAGAATCAAACTGTCAAGAGCAATTAAATACAAAACAGAAACACACTAGAATAATCGCACAGGAGGCCAACTCTAATGCTGATTTCTGTGTGAATAAATAGAACAATATCTTAGTAACACAAGCATGAAAGTATCAAAAAAGAAGAGTCCCTTTTTCCATCCTCTATCAGATGATCTGCAAGTTGCAAAGCTGTGGATTGAGCTGCAATCTCTCCCACAAGTGTTCATATCAGCCGCTATCAGAAACATCTTTATGACTGGAGAAATGCGAGGCATGCAGTTCTAATGACTGAGGTGTCAATCAGATGCTGCCGGCAGGGTTGTTGTGACTATTTTATCTTGGCCTCAAGTTTAATTGTGTTTTTGCTGTCTTGGCAGTGGCCCCAGTGTCAGATGAAACGGATGTCTGAATTGCAGGCTGACATTTTAGTTGCATGAAAATATACCGACCCTCAGAGCCTTTCGTTTGTTCAAGTATGTTCTTTTCATCAGTCATACACAATAACAAGAGCAGCAGGATTGACAGGCAGTGTCAGAGGACCAGCAGAGGTGAGCTCTGGAACTGAGGATTAGTTGGATTCTTTCGGTATCATCATAAAGAATTGTGGCATGTAGCAAAAGTTCAGTGGCATTTTATTGATCCCTATACAGGAAGTTCAGTTTTTGCATGTGCACCACAGTGGGAGGTGAGGTCAGGGTGAGCTGTAGAGCACTGCCGCATGGAGCGGGTGCAAATTTAGAGGGAATTACTCAAAAACTGGTGTCCTTTCAGTTTTCCTTGACTTTGATGAATAACATTGTGTACAGAAGGAAAATGTGTCATAGAAAGAAAATTCAGCTGACCCGACACAAATGCTAATGCACCAGGGCTCTCTAAGATGTCATTATAGAAGAGCAAACAGGATAAAATGCCCTCTAAGGTGCCCACAAAAAGAAGAAAACATACAGTAGCCTATCGGGTTATCTGTTCTCTGTAGAATGCCCCTATATGTGATGGAAAGCAGTGTCCTCATAGGTGCACTTCAGTGGGAAAAAAAACCATCTCCATAACCTCCCAAAAGTAAGAAAGCATGATGAAGTTTGTTTAAATGAAGAATTATAATTGGATGAGCTGGATGTTTGGATGCTTTGGATTAATTAACTTCATTCTAACCATCCAAACTTGGACCATGCCTGAACCACCTCAGCTGGCTCCTTTTCATGAGAGGGGGGGGGGGGGGGGACGAAAGGGGG
>VUQR01015269.1:11721-28567 GCA_015108515.1 Hemichromis elongatus | reverse complement strand
GGGTATCAAAGCTGGCTATCAGAATGTCTTTTTTGTTCTTGCAAGTCTTGGAAAAAAGGCCACAACAAAAAAAATCATCCTAATGAACATCCTTGAAAACTTTGCACAAGCCGTCTGAGGTCTGAGGGCACAAACCTCCAGTAAGACAGATCTCTCTGTGGGCAGTATTCACTTCTATGGGAACAGGCTTTTTATCAATTTTCAATCAATAATTCATTAAGCTGACCTTGAAGACCAAGTTTAAAGGGATTGTTAACATGACCCCACTCAACACCCCTACAAAGTTTTATCAGAATTAATTCAAAACTTGTCGAGTTTGCATTTGTATTATTCTGTGTATAAACATGATAAGCCTGAGTTTTTGAATTGTTTTGATTTTCAAGCTATTCAAGTGAGTTCTCTCGTAGTTCTGTCAATGTAGATTATACTTTTGTATTTAGGAGCAAATAAACTGAACTTTAAGCCAAATAGTGTATTATCATTTTCATTTTGTCAAGATTACAGCTGTCAAAGAATACTTGAGCTCCCTGCTCCTTCAGGTCTACACAGGAGCTAAAGCAGAACTCAAAGAAACACTGATATACTTTGCTTGTATGATAAGAAACCCTCCTGTAGTAAACCTGTCACTGGAAACATAATAGTCGATTCCCCAGGCCTGGTTCCTAGCCTGATGCCAGTTTCCAGTGGTTTCTGGATTGCTCATGAAATATGGTAAAGGGCACAGTGTTGGCTCCAAGCCTGGCCACCCACTCAGCCCTCAGGCAGGGGTCCACTGCCCCCACCCACCCACGATCGCCTCAATCCACCTGGGTGTGTACGTGTGTGTGTGTGTGTGTGTGTCTGTCTGTCTGTGCCTATTCACAACATAGTGTTTGCTAAATTGGTTACACACTGTTCTGTCATTATGATAAAATGAGCCCTGATTGCCCAATGCTTTGCCAGGTAAAATAAATTTGTTATTCTATTACAAGGTGATGGACAGAGTTGCCTCAAGATAAATGCAAAAAGTCTTTAGCATCACAAGCTTTGCCAGGGGCCATTTCTGCTCCATTCAAATGGTTTTTGCCAAGTGGCAGGATGGCTGCCAGTTTCCACAGCAAACTCTGCCACCTGTGATGGATGGCCCAGTGGGTTAGGCTACACAAACGCAGCTGTGATTGCACAGTGCCATAATGGAGGAAAAGGGGGGGACCTGTAAGCATGAGATAGACAGAGGTTTTATAAGCTTTCATATTGCTTTGAGCTGAAACATTGAGAGCAGATTCAAAGCTCTGAGACTAGAGAATTAGCTGCGGTCAGCCATAGCTGCACCAGTTTGCTCTGTGCCTTGACAGTGGAATAACTGAACAAAAACTTTGAACTGCGTTTTTTTTTTTTTGTTTATTTTTTTTACTTTTAGACAAGCCAAGCACAAAACATTTAGGATTACACACAAATCCACTGTCAATTAAAAGGACAGGGAAATTGAATTAGAATTGCTTTTTCTGTAGAAATCCTCCATAGCTGCACATTTGAGCAAAACATTTAAGGATGACAAAAGCCACTGTGGTTTCTCTTGATTTTTCTAATCTGCTGCCATGTTATCAGTCAAAACTAGCTTCAACTGATCTCCGTCCATTTCAACCATGAACCATTCAGACTGCTTTCTACTATTTCTTGTGTTAATTTGATTGATCAGGGCGATAAAGAATATCCAACTCCCACCTTTGCACTTTAGAGGGGTTTTTTTCTATTTGATAAAAAAAAATAAAAATGTAGTGAAATAAAATATTGCTATGTTATTCTGTCACATTACATATTCTGTCTATGTAATTAAGCCTGATTGCCTGCTCACAATGCAAGATGAGTTTGCAATGAGCATAATTCAATATTTATAATACTTTGCATTTAGTTTAACCTCAAGTATTAAAGCTGATAAAATCTAATAAGTCTAAATTGTGTAAATATGAAAATAACATTAATAATTAATAAATAATAATAATATTATTTTTCAAGGTATAATCTTTAGATTTCGACTCTCTTTGCCTCATATGTCCAGTGGATTAACATGAGCATTTACTGTGATTTCTCCATAGAGAGACATGCTGGATGTCAGTCAAATCATGAAGGATCTGGCCAGCATGGTTCATGAACAAGGAGATGCAATAGGTAAGATACTGTCCCGTTTTGTTGTGTACGTCTTGAATTTTTACATCGCTGACTCTCATTTATTACAGATAACCTCTTGTGGACTCATTTTAATGTGATGTGCTTGACTAATGCCCTACACTTGAACATTCTGCTGGGCAAAACAAACTTTTTAACCTCCACCTCCCTGCCACGCTGACAAATTTTCTGATGAGAAGCAAAAACGATGTGGGTTTAAAAAAAAAAAACAACAGTGCAGAGTGTTTGAGAAAATCCATTTAGACACCCTGATATCTATAAACGGCTCTCCACTCCCTGCAGTGATGTAGACTTGGCAAAAAGAATGAAACTTAGCACACAGATATAGGGCAGATATAAAGACTCTTCTGCTGGGTCACAAATGTGCCATCAGCTATGTCTGCCTCCGTCGTGAGCATTCACTGGAGAATTAGCTTTTACTTGGTGTCAGCCATATGGGGAAAAGGGGCATACCTGAAAAATGTAGCTGTGATTTTGGCTTTAGATCAAATCTAACTTGAATTGAAAAGCAGATGACTTTCCAAATTCTTGTGTTGAGCTGTGGTCCGTATGGCAACTAGGGCTGGGTATCATCATTGATTTTTATAATTGATTTAATTCTTATTCACAAGGTCTCGAATTGACTCAGTCAGATATGTTATAATTATGATCATTTATCAGTACATATCCATAGTTTTATATCCGTTTACAAAAACAAAGCTGGCCCTTGTGAGACTTTATCAGAGGTGTGAGCATCTCAGCAGATGTCTCTGTGTCAAAGCAACTGAGGATAAAACACAGAAAAACATGAAGGAGATTTTCCTGTCCTGGCTTTTTATAGCAGATAACCTTCAAAATATTCTGCAGTAGAACAAAAACTGAATAAAACCATGAATCAACATGTGAACATGATGCTGCTGAAATGAAGCAGAGCAAAGTTACAGAGGTTTGATTAGAGACACAGATAAGCGTTTGGTAATTTGTCATCATTTAATTTTTTAAACCCACTCATGAACGGGGCAAATACTTTTTTACTGCACTGTAACTGTAATGCTACTCCAAACCCATAGCACAACCTGGTGAATGGAAAGTAGATCATTATTTTACATATACAAAGGGCTCCCAAAGTCTGACATGAAATCAAAAATCTGCCTTATGTTTTATTAAAGATAATCACAGATTTAAACAAAAAAAGAACAATTACATCTGAAATGCAACATTTGAAAGAAATGTTTCAAATTCTTTCATCTTTCTTGTTCATCAAACAAGCTGAAGGATATTCGTATCAATTTCCTTGAGCTAAGATGAAACTCACGTGGACTGTACAGCTAAATCAAACTGCAGCCTTTTTTTGCTTTTTTTCTAGCTGTGTCTCAAGTTTCCAACAGAGGATTTCTATGTAGCATTGTGACAGGCAGTAACATTGTGTCAGAACTAAGTCAAAGTGTCAGAAGTTAGAGTGTTATTTTGAGAAAAGAGGAGCTTTCACAGCATTTTTTTAATGGCTAGACTGAAGATTTCTAAGAGGGCAGACCTCTCAAACACTTGGTGAAAACTGGATCAGTTGAATCAAAGCAGGATTTGACAGACCGAAATAAGCACACCATCAAGCCTTGCACTGCTGATGGACAAGCAATTTTGTCTAAAGAATTTTTAAAATTCTTCCGGCTAAACAAGGTAGTCTAGTCATAGTCTCAGATACTGCACAGTGTCTATAAAGAGATACTGTGTAATGGAAAAAGATTTGCTTACTAATGAATCCAATATTGGGGTTTGTGGTAGTAATGGAAGGGTGTTTGCAAGGAGACTGACTGAAGAGAGAACTCATAAAACAATGTGTGAAAGCCACAGTAAAACACCGTGAAGAGATTTTAAGGCTTCATCTTACACTCTGGTTTGTATCTCTGTGGAGAAGTATTCATATTCATAGCCCAAAGATATGAAGAGCCATTTCAACCCAAAGACCAAGGGCTACTGTTTATTATGGACTTGTTAAATATCACTACAAAAAAGACAAACATTCCCGATCTCACAAAAAACACAATGCTGACTATGAGGGTAGCTTTATTTAAACATACACACATGCAGAATGACACTTCAGTGTTTCAAAATACTCAGGATTAGTTGCATTGCTTTATGGAGTAAAAGGTGTGGGTACTTAATGGGGATGTCGGTGTATGATGAAGTTTCCTGAAGAATGGGAAGCAATAACTTGTGCTAATTGCTACCTTTTTGTTAGAGAGTGCCCTTTTGTTTGCTACCTTCAATCAGGCTAATGCAGATACCCTTTAGGTACCCTTTAGAGTCAAAACTGGCTTGTTCTAACTGCAAAAATGGATAATATGTTTTTTTTCCTCATTGTTTGCCCTTTTCTCCAATGTACTAGTCTTAATCAGGCTGACTACAGAAATGAATGATGCGCCAAATTCAAAACTATTTTTAAGGGTAATTCTTCTTTGTTTTGTCATCATTTCAATATCTGTGAACTTTGCAAAATATGCAAGAAAGCTGTCCCCCACTTAAGGTGGAAACAACAAACTTCACGACTTGAGGATTAATTTCATGCAGCAGGGATGCAAGGTGGATATGTTAGCAGCTAGTGATGTGCAACCCAAAGTAAACAGATGACACAACCAGCTTCTCTGGAGTATTTACTGACACTCTATTTAACAGGGAGACCACAGTGTATGGAAATTGTTGATGTTGGTACATAGTGACAAAATGAGGGCTTTAAACAACTGGCTAAAAACATTGGGCCAAAATGCAAAGTCCTGAGTAGAAAATATCTAAGATAGATAGATGTCACCACTGTTGCACTGTAAAGGTGCTGCTGGCACTTTGTGGTAATAGATTTAAGCCCTTAGAGTTTTATTGAACAGATAAACAAGCTAAATACACACCAGATCTTTTTGTATAAGGATGTTAACATTATGCTCTAAAGTTTGCTATTTTGGTGTGGAGGTATAAAAGTTTTCTCCACTCTACATTGGCTTCAATTTTTTTGTCCTAGAAGAAGTCCCTTGGAGTCCAGTATAACTAGTGTATAGAAGACAGCTGTAAATGTACCATCAGTCACATTCATCCTGTATTCTGCCTTGGACCAATACTCCCTACACTACATCAGCCCTCACTCAGATAAAGAATAAATTGAACAGTTCCTTCGGTTACATTTAGTACTTTTATCTGTTTGCAAATTCTGCCACATCTCATGCTTGTTCAGCTTATGAATGAGGTACTGAGTTTTTCTGCCACTTTATCATTTGCATGTGAAAGACTGTGGATGTGGTATCTTGGACATGGGAGAGGAGCACAGTGTGATTCTACCTAAATGAGTGAAGGAAGAAATAGAAGAGAGTACTGTGGAAGACTGCAGAGTTCACAGGCATTATACCAAAGCAGACGTCCTATCTGATTGCCACAGAGGCAGGCAATAATGGACCTGTCCCCATTTAAAGAGATGCACTGAAATTGCCCTGACCTTTTTTTACTTGGTGTAGTGGCAGATAGAAATAATATTTGATTGTGTTGTGGAGGCATTTGTGGAAAAAGCAGGTAACACAAAGAAAAGAACAGGCTAAAAAAAGGAAGGATTAGCACTTTCACGGCCTATATTCATGCAGGCTACTCTGGCACACTACTCAAAAGAGCTGTAAAAATTGTATCCGTTTATACACATGAAAACAGTACATCCTTTTTATACACAAGATCTGTGTTTGTTTGGTTTTTCCAGAGCTTTTGTATCGTAAGAGTGGCATCAGTGGGGATTCAGAATGTTGAGTAATCATATGGATTACATTCACAGCTCCCAGATGTGCTTAATGAGCAATTAGAATATGTGACTATAGAGAGTAAGAATTACGTTTTTCAATAATTAGAAGTCAATAAATGCATTGATTTGGACTTTTATAGCACAGCAAGGTGTCTGAATTTACATCTATTCATCTATATATGTTACGGGCCCCAGGAATGTTGCCACAATAACAAAGATGAAATCCCTGCAAATACAGGTAAAGTTCAGGAGCAATGAAGACACAGTGCGCTCGGTGTGCCTTCCAGATTGCATCTGAATAGTGGGCGGAAGTCCACTCCCCCTAAAGCAACTGAGGTTGCAGCTGCCTTGAGGTCAATACTTCCACCTGAGGTGTTGCTCCATTTTTCTGTCCTTCTGTACAGTCCATGTGACAAACTAAAATACTACAGAAGTCTGCCATGTTCTAAAAATGATTTTGAGTCCTCATAGTCACAGAAAATGACAAACAAACAAATCAAATGAATGAAATTAAACAAATAACACAAAAGTGGACACACATTTTGGGTGTGCCACATATATATATAATTAGTCTGAAAGTGTTAGCAATTATCTATCTTCTTAGATATATTTGTGTTATATAATAATTATATGTTATATATAATTTCTTTAGATCCATCCATGCGCTTCTCCTTTTCAGGGTCGCTAGACCTATCCCAGCATAGGGCGAGAGCCAGGGTACAGCCAGTCTGTCGCAGGGCTAACACATAGAGACACAGACAACAACAAGATTCCCCACTATCCCCACTAAATGCATTTGGACTGTGGGAGGAAGCAGGAGTACCCAGAGAGAACGCAAACACGGGGAGAACATGCAAACTCAACACAGAAAGACCCCGGCCTGATGGTGGAATTGAACTCAGGACCTTCTTGCTGCGTGGCAGCAGTGCTAACCACCATGCCACCGCGCTGCCCTAATTTCTTTATATGTCTAGATAATTTCAGTGCTGGTGGCATATTTTAAACCTATCCCGTGTATTCAGTCTTATTTGAGTCTCTCTGCTTTTCCCAGCAGTCGAGCTGTAAAAGAATACAAACATTAATGGTCAACAGAGCCTATCAAATATTACATTGAATTGAATCTTTATTTTGAACATTTTAAAATTATTATTAACATGTTAAATTATTATTATTAAGTATTATTTATTTATTTCTTTAGTGTATTGTCTGTCTTGTTAATGTCTGGAGCACTGTAACCTAAATAATTTCCCCTGGGGATCAATAAAGTATTCTGATTCTGATTCTGATTAAAAAAGTGCAACAACAGAGAAATAAAAAGAGACAAACAAAGGAAGGAAAACAAAAGGAAATCAAAGTAACCACAACTCCAAAAAGACTTTGATATATGTGTTTCGGATAAAATATAGTCTTATTTTTAAAAACCAACATCTTACCCTTTACAAGGGGGTCTCAAACTTTTATTGTGCTATACTGTATCTCTGTGACTCAGCTAATGTATGTTGCTTCCAGGAAGAACCAAAAAAGAGAACCAAACTGGATACAAACAAACCAAATATGACTTAATAAACCAACATGAATGACTATGTCCTCCTAAGAACCAGCCTATTTTTTTATGTCCACTGTAATGAACATAGTTTTTGGTCTATATCTTTTGACTTATTTGAGAAACCCTACTAAGTCCTGATTTACTAAATAGAGGGCTTTCCATTGATATCTTATGTGTTTGATTGGCCTCTTTTAGCTCCAAAGGTAGGAAAAGCAAGATGTCACAAACTGCCTTGTACCATTATATTATGTCCTGGAATAAGAGTGCATCCTAAAACGTTTATGAAATGATTTTAATTGTCTAGAACAAATAGACATCCAGTAAGTCTGGGGCTTATGGGATCATCAGTGGTCCCTTGTCTTCAGGGCAGTTGCTATGCCCTTTTGGTGAAATGGTGGGTCACCTGAAAACCCATTTAAACCCATTTAAACTCTGATAAACACAAAATTTCAGTTAATATCTTTAACTAATGGGTTTAGTTTAAGTTACCTCTTTAATAAAAATCCCAATCATGGAAAAGAACATGCTCTGAGCAGAAGGGCAGGAAAAAAACAGAATTAATTAGTGAGTCCATTAATAAGGCTTACTTCTTGAGCTGGTGAATCTAAGCTTGTGTTTCCCATCTTCTTTAACTCACGATTACAGAGCAAATGCTTTTAGTCAGTCAGCACAATTCATTCACCCAACCACCTCCTCTCGTTAAGTTCAAAAGTTAATTCTCTACAAGCTCAACTGGTGCAGTAATTATCAGAGGCCACTGAAGCCTTAAACGTAAGACACATCTTTGAGCCGGCTGCAACCTTACTCTCACTACACAAAAACAATCAATAGTACTCTCACTGTTATTAGCTAGCTGTAAATATATGTGGGTAACCAGAGATTTTGAACCATCCACGTTATTAAACACATCCTGTCTCATCCCATTAATGTCTGTGTATTGACAGGCTTAAAAGAGGTCTTGCTTCTTTAACACTGTCCCCACAGGTGGCAACAGATTCCAGCAATTGGTCTTTTCATATCATGAAGAGGTGTTAAAATTCTAACTTTCTTTTTTTATGTTCATAAACGGCTGGAGCTCGCCTTGTATAGTGGAGTCTAAGCCAGATGGCTCACCCCGTTTTATTACAGACTTCCGTAAGGTGACCTCTGTGACTGTTGCTGACTCACATCCTCACCCGAGAGTTGAGGATTGTGTGGACAGCATTGGGACTGCTCAGTATGTCACTAAATTAGACCTTCTTAAAGGTTACTTGCAGGTAACCTTAACAGAACGTGCTTCTACCATTTCTGTTTTTGTAACATCTGATGACTTCCTGCAGTACACAGTCATGGCGTTCGGGATGTGTAACGCCCCTTCTACCTTCCAGCGGCTGGTAAATAAAGTCCTCTGTGGCCTCTCCAACTGCAGTGCCTACCTAGATGATCTACTGATTTATACTAAAACATGGCAGGATCATATAGAAACTCTGCGCCAAGTATTCTTTTGTTTGGCTCAAGCTGAGCTAACCCTCAACTTGGCTAAATGTGAGTTTGCCAAAGCTACGGTGATGTACTTGGGCAGAGAGGTGGGACGTGGGCAGGTCCAGCCCATTTATGCCAAAGTGGCAGTGGTTAAAGAATTTCCCACACCTAACACCAGGCGTGAGTTGCATAGGTTTTTAGGGATGGTGGGCTACTATAGCAATTTTTGCAAAAACTTCTCCTCTGTGGTCCATTGACTGACCTACTGAGCCCTAAGGTTGACTTTATTTGGTCAAGTGAGTGTCAAAATGCCTCTGGAAGTGTTAAAGCCCTCCTCTGCCACACTCTTTTGTTAGCTGCACCAGATTTGCTGCGACCATTCAAACTTGAGGTTGATGCCAGTGCTGTCGGGGCTGGGCCAGTGCTGTTGCAAGAAAATTGTAGGGTTTAGACCACCCTGTTTGTTATTTTTACCGCAGGTTTAATAACACTCAGTTAAACTACTCCACAATTAAAAAGGAGACGCTTGCTTTGTTGTTGGCTCTTCAGCACTTTTACGTATATCTGGGGTCTAGCATGTTACCTGTTGTTGTGTACACTGACCCACAACCCACTTGTGTTCCTTGCTCACATGTTTATGCGCTGAGCTCTGTTGTTGCAGGAATACAACGTAAGTATTCATCATAAAAAGGGTTCTGAAAACGTTTTAGCTGATGGTCTGTCCCAATTGTAAACATGTTTCGTGCTGTTTGTTCTTTTTGTTTTTTGCTTGGCCCAACATAGTTGGTATTTTAAGGGAAGGGGTGTTACGGCCCCTGGCCTCAAGTGGGCCCACCTTCCTGTGTGGAAATTCAAGCACAGCTGATTGGCTGGCCGGGGACCTATGCCCGCCCAACTATGTAGACTGTGTAGGCTGTCCCTCCTGCCTCTGTGCCTCTGTCTTTGAGTTGCTGCTCTTATGATTAGTGCTTCTTTTGTTTGAACGTGGCTTCACTAACAGATTTCAGTTTTGGTAATAAACTTTGTGTTCTTTACTCTGACCCTTCAGCTTTTGGGCTCATTTATGTTGCCACCCCTGTCGCCCAGCAGATCTGGGTCGTAACAGTCAAATATACTTTTACAGATGGATCAGCAAGGTTGTATTTAGTATTCTGTTTGTCATTTATTTGGATGATTTCTTTAATAATGGAACCACATCTGCATGTGCCAGTGATGACAATGGGAAGTAACTACTAACTACTAAAGTAACTACTAAATCTGTGTTCTTCTGATAATTTCAGGACACATATTTTTAGTGCTACAACCGTAGTTTCTTTCAGTGGTTATACCTTGAACCTTCTGTTGATGTACTGTATGAGAACTAATCATAGTTAAAACAACAGAAAATGATTTTTTTTTTTAAAAGTCTGATTCATAATAGAAAGATTTATTACTCTAAATCTGAAGACGGGCAAAATCCCAAATTCGCTTTTGATTTAATACCAAATAATACCAAGCCAGGTTTAACAGATGTGATTACTTTAACAATCATGAAATGAAAGGCCAAGAAAATCATCATTAAGGTGTTACTTATGAATATATCTACACACAGTTTGGAAGATTCAAAGCGTTTCTTGGCATGGATTATTTTTCAGTTAAATAAACAGTGTGGGGCTGCAGTGGTTAAAAACATGAGTGCATAAGGCCTCAGGTACCTATGAGCTCTGTCCCTGGATTTGATTCTGTCTCTTTTCCTACTTCATCATGTGTCTGTCCTTTGCACCATCTTGACTTTCTCGATATTTCTGTCTCCACACACAGAAAGGTACAGCAACAGTACCCATTAGGCTATTGTTCCTGTGACTTGTGGATGTGGTGTAAAGCGATGTCACCCATCTCTGCTCCATCGGTGCTTTGGCTGCTGCCATGTTGGCCTTTTGAAGCCAAAGTGACTAAGTGACTTATAAATTAGGTTTTACACTGTCCACATTCATAAGTTCACTACTGCTTGGGTCCCAATGACATAAATTTCATAATCAGACAGTAAGCATGAGGGTCCACATGCACATCTGTGCGTTTTGACTGTTTGGACTAGTCCACAGAGAGTTTACATTACAATCCACCAAGTACGTTTGTGTCCAAGCAAAGGACTCTAAAGAAGTATAACAGGAATGGCTACTGGGGTCTCCTGCTATGCACAACTGAGTTTAATCTAGTCTTAACTTAACACTCCACCATTATATGTAAACGTGGAGCACTAAGTTAAAGTCTCATGCATCTTGCGCCAGAGTGAGTTCTAGTAATTACAAGTCCTGGTTCATATCTAAGCTTGTACTGTCCCATCTCACATACTTCATCATCCCCATCTTGATCCTTCAATACAGAGCCAACAGGTCAGTGGACGATGCAATTATTATGGCACTACACCAGCACTATCTCTAATAATCAGCTATGTACCACAGGCCTTCAGGCTGGCAGTAATTAAACCTTTACTTAAAAAAAACATCTCTAGACCCAGCTGTCTTAGCTAAATATAGCCCAATCTCTAACCTTCCTTTCATATCAAAACTTCTTGAAAGAGTAGTTGTCAAACAGCGAACAGAGGAATGGCTTATTTGAAGAGTTTCAGTCAGGTTTCAGAGCTCATCACAGCACAGAAACAGCTTTAGTGAAGGTTACCAATGATCTTCTTATGGCCTCTGACAGTGGACTCATCTCTGTGCTTGTCCTGCTCGACCTCAGTGCAGAGTTTGATACTGTTGAATATAATATTTTATTAGAGCGATTAGAGCATGCTGTAGGTATTACAGGTACTGTGCTGCTGTGTTTGGTATCATATCTGAAATTTGTTCATGTGAATGGAGAGTCCTCTTCATACACTAAGGTCAAATACGGTGTTCCACAGGGTTCAGTGCTAGGACCAATTCTGTTTACATTATACATGCTTCCCTTAGGCAGTATCATCAGAAGACATAGTGTATACATTTTCACTGCTATGCAGATGACACCCAACTTTATCTATCCATGAATCCAGATAACACACACCAATGAGTTAAACAGAAGAAAAGTCTTAAAGACATAAAGACCTCGATGGCCTCTAACTTCCTGCTGCTTCATTCAAATAAAACCGAGGTTATTGTACTCGGCCCTTAAATATGGTATCTAATCAGTTTTTTACTCTGGATGGCATTACCTCAGCCTCCAGTAATACTGTGAGGAAACTTTGGAGTCATTTTTGACAAGGATATGTCCTTCAATGCACATATTAAACAAATATGTAGGACTGCTTTCTTCCATTTGCACAACATCTCTAAAATTTGAAATATCCTGTGATGCTGAAATTGTAATGACCCTATAATACCATTTAACCCCATTAGAGCACTTCACTCTCACGCTGCAGGCTTACTTGTTGTTTCTAGAGCATTTAAAAGTAGAACGCACTCTGTGTTTACATCTTTGTGCAGAATCTGTGTACCTGCTCTCGTTTACTGTTTTAGATGTTTGGTTTAACCAGCTTTAATTTGAGATTCTGGCGTTTCTGGTAAAATACACTCATATTTAAAAGTTGATTCAGGATTTAATTAATTCATATTGCTTTATTTAAGCTACTCACCTTTCTCCAGCCACCTGCACTTTCACACGTACAATGTATAAACGCGAAGGACTACTACACGGCCAATCAGGAAGGTCCCGCCCCTGACTATATCTGATTGCTTTAGACAACACGTGTGTGTTGTTGACCACATGGAGAATTTCAGAGTTGCGGAGACTTTTTCTTCCTACTGAACAGATAGGTCGCACTAGTGCAACCTAGGATATTTTTTAGTCGCTCCATTGAGAAATTTGGTTGCATTTGAGACCCAACTGGTCACACTCTAGAGCCATGGTATGTGTTATTTAGGGTCTAACTTGCAATATAAAGTGGCGGCAACTGCTGTTGTGATTTGTTTTTACTGTATAAATAAAACTAAATTGATTTGAAAATAATATGGATCTGGCAATGCCAAGTACCTGACTGCAGTGTAATGATGTGGATGATGGCTCTTACCACTGTGGACAGCCTCATTTTCTTGCTGAAACAGCTATGATAATGATCAGGATGGTGAGGATGATGGCACCGACCAATAGGAGGTAACACTTCCTCTTCCTCAGCTGTCTCTGTGGGGAGAACAGGGAATTTAGTGGGTGGGTAGAGTTATGTTACTGTTACATTTATATTGAAAAAAACTGTTTAATTATTATTTTTGAATGACGTAAACAAAGAAAAATATGTTTATTATAAAAATATAATAATTATTACAACAAGAAAACAATGCAGGAAAAGCAGTACACTAAACTGTACATATACTGCTAGAAAGAAGAAGAAGTGTACCCGCTTCGGTGTGAGATTGGTGTCAGTCTATGAAGTGTACAGAGTAAAAAACATGAAGGTGTTTGGACTTTGACCAGTTTTTGAGGCTTATTTTCTTTTTTGAGCAACATTTTAATAAATTATCAAACTTTTAATAAATTTGTGGTTAAACACTAACTTACTTAAGTAATAGTTATTTATTTAGATTATTTTGTACTGGATAAATATGTTGACTAAAGTAAAGTATGGTGGTGGTTAGCACTGTTGTCTCACAGCAAGAAGTCCACCATCAGGACGGGGTCTTTCTGTGTGGAGTTTGCATGTTCTTCCCATGTCTACGTGGGGTTCTCTTTGGGTACTCCGTAACACGTAGTTAGTTAATTGGTCATTCTAAATTGCTAAATTGTAAATGTGAGTGTGAAAGGTTGTCTGTCTCTATGTGTTAGCCCTGCAACAGACTGGCGACTAACTCTGTCAATGCCACGGTGTACCCTGCCGCTCGCCCTAAGACAGCTGGGAACGACTACAGCCCCCGCCCATGACCACAAAAAGGATAAGTGGAAGAGAATGGATGGATGAATAAACAAACTGATCCAAGTAGAACATCTAAGAATGTAAATGCTGTACAATATGAACTATAATGTTGGAAATTTACAGTATTTTATCAGGTGACACATTGTTGTCCATTGGTGTTGATAATAATAAACCTGTGATTTCTCTCATCTCCACTCAGTAACTGTACTTTTAAATGTAGTGGTATTCCGATTGTCTTTGCAAGTTAAACAAGGAAGCATGAAATCACATTTGACATTCATGTACAAACATGAATCTTTGGTCAGTTACTGGACTTACTTAGACAGATAATAACTAAACAGGCAAAACAGTAAGAAATCATAAAATTTAGCTGTCTGTCCAATTATTTTATTGTATAATCGAGACTCCGCTGACATCTTGATCAGTAGAGCCAGACGGAAGAGACATTTAAAAATCTGCAAACTTTTTGAATTACAAGTTTTTAGAGTTTGACTGTAACTAAATAAATGTCTGACCAGTTTTTTTTTTTGTGTAAAATTTCATCACAACAGTCATCACACACTAATCTAATCATTGTGACTTTTTATATACAAATAATGCCAAGTAAACAGACCAAATCTGTGGAAATCATCCTGCCAGAAATGTCACATGTAACTGTCATACTGGGCTGATTGCGTTGTGTATATGTGACTGTTTTAGGAAAATGTGCCAATCTCTATTGATTTCTGTTGATATTGATTTCTGAGGCATTTGAATATCATGAGTAGCACTCGGTTTAGATGGTATTAACAAGTAAAGAGACTTTCATAAATACAACTAATAATTCATATGTTGCACGAACTTACACACAAGTTGTTTCAAATAGTATTTTTGAATACCTCTTTCTTAAAATATTAAGTACTCAATACAATTTTTATTTTGTTATACTTCAGTGTAAGTAAACTACGATAAAAAATACTTTGTTAGTACAACACATTTTTTCGTATTCCATTTTACTTGTTTCTTAAGGGTAGCAGTGTGCATGCTTTTTGTTAGTAAGGTTAATTAATTAAAAATTATTGTGTACTTGCAGATTGTGCTATTGGATTCTTATTAAATATTCATTTTTGTTATTGCACTCTACGTACTAAGGACCCCAAAGCACTTTACACTAGATTCAGTCATCCACCCATTCACACACACACTGGTGATGATGAGCTACATTGTAGCCACAGCTGCCCTGGGGCACACTGACAGAGGCGAGGCTGCCAGACACTGGGGGGCACCGGGCCCTCTGACCACCACCAGTAGGCAACGGGTGAAGTGTCTCGCCCAAGGACACAACAACTAAGACTGTTCAAGCCAGGGCTTGAACCGGCAACCTTCCGATTACAAGACAAACTGCCAACTCTTGAGCCACGATCGGCCCTTTATCTCTACATGATTTTAATAATTTTTCCATACACGGCATTTGCCAAGGTGCACTGACTGTTGTAAAGGCCAAGCTCCATTTTAATAACTACATACTCACAACGCACGCTTTTCCATCCCCAACTAATTTAAAGCAACCCCATAGCACACATCAGATGCACTTAGAATATGAATGAATAAAAACAACAAAAAAAGGCTGACATTTTGAAAATACACACGAAGGAACAAAGAAGGTGGCATTTCAGCCAAATGAGATCAACACAGCTTCAGAGGGAAAAAGATGATTCCAGGTCAAACAATCAAATACTGATAAAATGCATGAATAGAAAGGCTGATCTTTTAATTATCTCATTTACCACTCATATAATTTCTTAACTTTAAAATCAAGAGAATGACTTCTGCAGGTTTATCTCTTTACTCCAAAGCAGCTAAAAAGGTAACCATTAAATTAGCATCTGTTAAAATAAATCTGATATGCAAAGCACTGCACAAATATGTTACAGTACTTAAGAGCTTCAGTCATGAGAGGCTTTTAGCACACAACACTAAAAACAGAGAATTCATTTGTTTGACTTGTTGAAGAATGTGCTTTTCCATCGGTTTTACTTGTTTGCAAGATTTTATAATTATAGATTTGAGCTTACAGATTAAACAGTTTCAGGGTTTATATACAGCGTTAAAGACGAACACTGTTTAAGCCAATACGTTATAATTACATGATTCTGTAATTACTGGTGATGTATAACTAGGTGTAACTTGATGGCTTCTCCATAATAGAATGGTACTCACTATGTTCAATTTTATTATCTTAGTATGTTTGATTTTACTTTACAATTTTATGATGTTGTGCATTGATTAACAGTTTTTATGTTAAATGTTACACATTCTAAATTTCAGAATTTATTTGACTGTCATATTATTAAAAACAATGGTTCTTTTGTTTTCATATAAATTAGGAACTAGTAATTCTGTAATAAAATTATGTCAGTTTTACATAAGTATGTATAGTACCTGACTAGAATTTTTCTGCAAAGTTTGTGTAAGTTTGTTTTAATGTAGTAACAATTAGTGTGCTGTGCTTTTTGGTTTGTGTTTGATTTATAATAAGTGAGCTTATTTTAATACATGGACTACTGTAGAGTCTGATGGCACAGTGGAAATTTTTTTTCCCTTTTGTTATTCCTAAAAATAATTATTGGCTACTCTAATTAAATGTTTTTTATTTAGTTGTCGTTAGATAGCAAAGCACTGTAGCAGTCTGTGTAGAGTGGGAATAAAAATGTCAAGGTGCAAAAGAAGAGCCGTGACATTTTATAGGGGATCACTTTTTTTCTTTTTTTTATCTAATAATTTTACCAACAATTTAACTAATTGTGTATTAATACCATTTTCAATTTATTTTTTTCTGTTACTTATAGTACAATTTACATTTCAAACAAAGCAAGGATTAATTCCAAAGAGTAAATAAAGTTTAAACATCCATGTCAACAACTATTTGCCATATCTGTTTGGGGGGTATGAAGAGGAGTATTGCTTGTGTTAAGCAAAAATGTAGGGAAAAGCAGTGGTTAGGGAATATATATATATATATATATATATATATATATATATATATATATATATATATATTTTTTTTTTTTTTCTTTTTTTC
>VUQR01015254.1:5350-15774 GCA_015108515.1 Hemichromis elongatus | reverse complement strand
AAAAAAAAAAAAAAAAAAAAAAGAAAGAAAATTTATTCATAACACACAGGAAAAGACCCAGGAAAAATGAGTTAACGATTAAAACAATTAATAATAACGATAAAAACCCTGAAAACCATTAATTTCACACCCGAGCCTCAACTCTCACGGCCCGGTACCAAACGAGTCACAGACCGGTACCGGTCCGTGGCCCGGAGGTTGGGGACCGCTGTCATATACTATTAGGCTACTTGTCTGTGCCAGCTGTAAAGTTCTGATCATAAAAACATGATCAGATTAAAGAGTAGTGAGACGAATGGGATCTTAAATTGGAATTATCTGGCAAACTTCATGTATTTAAGGTCTAAATGTTCACGTTCTAAATAGTGTAATTTGAGTAGTACATTAGTACTCAAATGGGGGGGTGATATGAGGTGATAAGGTGACAAGTAAAAATTAGTATAGTCCTAAAGAGGTACTCTAAGTACAGAGTAAAAGTACTGCCATATATTGCCCCTTTTTATTAGTCAAATTACAGTCGGGTCTATAAGTATATGTATAATGACACAATATTTGTGTTTGCATAGCACCACAGTGCTGATTTTCATCTTTAGGTTTATCAAACATGTTACATTAACTGTTAGAAAAATACAGCGATTTTTATACACAGTTCCCCATTTTCAGAGTCTTAAAAGTAATTGGACCAACATAATTTTAAATAGAAGAATTGTTTTGAATGCTTAGATGAAAAGTCCAATCCTCTGAAGTCTAGAACCCATGGACGTGACCAGATGACGTGTTTCCTTCTTTTAGATGCTCTGTAAGGCCTTTACTGCAGCCGCCTTCAGCGGCTGCTCGTTTTTGTGCCCGTGCCTTCAGTTTGTCTTCAGTAAATGAAAAGCATTCTTTAATATAATGAGATCAGGTGACTGATGTGGCCATTGAAGAATTTTCTTTGCTTGAGAAACCTTTGGGTCATGATCCGTTTGCTTTGTGAAATTTCACTGGCAGCCATACATGCCGCTATCAAAAACCTCCACCGTGTTTGATAGGTGATACGGTACGCTTCACATCATAAGGTGTTTCTCTCCATCTCCGTACTTTTCTCTTCACAACATTCTGGTTGTATTTCACCTTGGTTGCATCAGTCCAAAGAATTTGTGTTTGAAAATACAGGACTGTATATAGCATGTTATTTTTGTAGTTGGCTGTGTTAAAGCAATTTAACCTACTTGGCATCCAGCTGAGGGGTTCAATTTAGTGGTTTCTGTCCTTGGAATCAAGTCCTCCATGTGAGAGATCTGAGGGGCTATTGAAGGCGCTTGACCACATAAAGACTTGATAACAATAATGAGCTGAGGGCTATTTCTGTGCTAGAGCTCAGATGCCTTAATTCATTAGAAACCAATAAGTTAATGTTTAAAAAAGTGTCTAATTTCACAAAATGTTATACACTGGTTGTAACATATTTTACTTGCCAAAATTACTTGTTTTTGAAATGTAAAAATGAAGTGGCATTAATCAACATGTTGTATTTAATCTTTCTGATGCACATAATAATGCATTTTAGAGTCGTTTGCATTTTTTCTGACTGTTAATAGAATAAAAGTTATAATATTATAGTGAGTTTTTTTATTCATTTTGGTTTTAAACAAGGACACTAAAAAGTCTACTTCATTGCCGACTGTGTGTCCGCAGACATCTGGGATTTATTTCTTCTCTATTAATAATTACACATAAGAAAATTAATTTGTTCAAAAATGCAGAGTCCTGAAAAACAAGTCTCCTGGTGTCCAGTCAAGTTTGAATCCATTGCTCCAGTTGGCAAATAATCTAAATCACTCTGACAGGGTAAGTACGTATTCCACAATAAATTATTTGTTTAGTTATTCCTGTCTCTGCGTCTGGACCTGGAGAATTGACCTTCATCTTGAAGAAGATTACCTGAGGTCCTTTGGTTGTTCTCTGGATCACAGAATTTCTGATGCAAATCAGATCAAATGGTTATTGGAGATAAAGACATTAAAAACACATTTAATCGTCTACTGAATGAAATGCAATTAAATATATATGCCGTATTTTCTAGGTTACCTCATTAAAGGGATGATGGTGCTGCTGTAGGAAACTCAAGGCTATAAAAGCCATCTCCAGGCTCGCAGCAGTGTAATGTAACATATAATGGGCCCTGTATCTGCTCCTGCTTGGCTTCCTAGCAGCAGGAAAACAATCACAGCGCTGAAAATAGAACGCAAGTCTCCCAAGGCTCAACCACTTATGCACTTTTTCATCATTCACTCAGCCAGGTTGATGGGCACATAGCCAACTAGGTCAAACTGTTATAATGAAAATTTTATGTGACCATCACCCTGTTTCACAATAGCCTGATGAGTTATGAACTTAGTCATAAATCATGAAGCCTGTCATCACATATACTTACATAATAACTCATAATTAATTGACTGAAGATGTTTTCTACAGGAGCTCCCCTTGATTGTGAATACTCAGGACATTACATCATTAGTAATGAAAACGGAACAATAAAATATCTCGCCTCTCCAGTCGTTTTTATAATGCTTTCATGTTGTTTACACCAGCAGACCAGATCAGGCAACTTTTTTTCCAATCTTCTATCTAATTTTGGTGAGCCCATGCCTCAGTTGGTGTAGCCTCAGTTTCCTGTTCTTGGCTGACAGGAGTGGCACATGGTTGGGCTTTCTGCTTCAAGATTTAAAGTGTTCTGCATTCAGCAATGCTTTTCTGTGTGTTTTGGTTGGAAAGAGTGGTTATTTGAGTTACCGTTGCCTTCCTATCTGCTTGAGGCAGTCTGGTCATTCTCCTCTGACATCAACGAGGCATTTTTACTCCGAAAATTGCTGCTCACAGGATATTTTCTCCTTTTCAGACCACTCTCTGTAAATATTCTCATCACAAACACTCAGATGGACCACCCCATCTGACACCAACAAACATTCAGAGCCGTACTGATATCACCTTTCTTCGCCTTTCTGATGCTCGGTTCAAACTTCAGCAGGCTGTCTTGAGCATGTCTACATGCCTAAATGCACTGGGTGGCTGCAATTTGATTGGTTGGTTAGATATTTGTAATAATGCGATGAGCAGGTGTGCCTAATAAAGTAGTTGGAGAGTGTATGTATCATACAGAGACAAGCCAACGGGTTTATCTTTATCTCAAATACACCTAGTGATTATAACATTTTTTAGAGAATTATAAATTTCAATTGGAATTTTAGTTGTAGGAGGAGGGGTTATGAAAACGGACTGATGGATTATAAATGCCTATAAACATGCTTATAAATGCTGAAAAACTAGTTGATGCATTTATTACTTCAAGGGTGGACTGCTGCAATTCTTTATTATCAGGATGTCATCAAAGACTCCAGTCATCCCAGCCATAAACTGTTCAGACCACTTCCGTCAGGCAGGAGGTACTGCAGTATCTGGTCCCGAACCAGCAGACTGAGAGACCGCTTTTTCCATCAGGCCATCAGACTGCTGAACACTTCATAGACACCTCACCTTCACTCACCTTCACTTCACATTATGCACTCCAGGCTGTACATAAATGCCTCACATTTCCAACTGCCGACCTCTGTATATGTTTATGTTTTTTAATCTTTATACATGTATATATATACATACACACACATAGATATATATATATATATATATATATATATATATATATTCAGTAATGCGCATACACTCTTATATTGTACATATATTTATTATTATAATCCTCATATTTACCCATTCTTATATTTTGCTTGTTCTTTGTAATTGTACTGTATTTTGCACACCTCTGTTGCTTGTGAAGCTTGCACACAAGAATTTCACTCGCATGTGCTGTACCAGTGTACCTGCACATGCGATGTGACAATAAAAGTGATTTGATGTCCTAAAAACTCCCTGAAAAGCCCTCAGTTGATCCAAAATGCTACAGCAACAGTACTGACAGAATATTAAATGAGAATTCAGAATTGAATTCAAAATCCTGCTACTCGCATACAAGGTCTTGACTAATCAGGCTCCATCTTACCTTAATGACCTTGTGCCATATCGCTTCATTAGAGCACTTTGCTCTCAGACTGTCGGTTTATTTGTTTTTCCAATTAAAAGGTAGAATGAGGGGCAGAGCTTTCAGGCCCCTCTTCTGAATAAACAGCTTTGAATTTAGATTTTGGAGACGGACACCCTCTCTACTTTTAAGTTTAGGCTTAAAACTTTCCTTTTTGCTAAAGCATATAGTTTGGACTTGGTTAGGTGGCCTTGAATCTTCCCTTAGTTAGACTGCAATATGTGTAGGCCACTGGGGGATTCCCATGATGTACACTCACTGTGTTTATATACCACTTAGCATTTTATTAGTACTTATTACTAATCTCTGGCTTTCATTTACAAGGTGTCTTTGTCCTGTCTTCCTCCCCTCACCCCCTACCAGTTGTGACAATCCCAATTTAAATAAAATTGAACTCAATTAAAAAAAAAACAAACAAACACTATGACTATAAATTTTGGGGTAAACACAGTGTCACTTTTTTCTTACAAGTTTTGTTTTCTAGCTGTATGATCCTTTTCTAGGCCGATGGAACGATAACTCATAACCAAAAAAGTGTGCTAAATAAAGGGATTTAATTCATAACAGTGCTGCTGAGTGGGCAGACATGATTTGCTCTGAGGATGCAGTGAATTTCTGTGAAACCTCATTTTAGCAGAAGCTCACAAATTCCACAGAATACACACACTCTCTCTCTCTCTCCCTCTTTCTCTCTCTCTCTCTCTCTCACACACACACACTCCATATTTCATACTGTTCTATCTGATCCTCTCCCATCTCTTGCCAGTCTGGCAGAGCTTCCCGCAGGCCGTTTGATGTGCGTGTGATCGGTTTACTTTGAGGCTATTAAATCAGTAGAAGTCTGTAGGAGTGCTGTATTCAGCCGACCTGACAGATAGAGATGGGAAACAAATTAAAGGGGAAACACTGACACATATTTGTCTTTGTGAGGCATTGGTCCACCACGTGTTACTAGAACAACTTAAGTCTACCTTGGAAGTCTGCAGAACGATGTGATTCTTTAAGAGGATACTCTGAGATCTTGTGACTGCAAACCCCACATCTGAAGGCATCCCAGAAAGGACCACTCCTCTAGTCAACTTAGCGGTAATTCATCAAACCTCTGAGAGAACAAGCAGACCCTAAAATTACCCCCAACTTCATAACAAAAGCAATCCCCCTTCCCTTCTTTAACCCTATTGACCTCGTTACTGTGCTAGCATTTTTTGGACTTTCTCCTGAGTACGGTAATAATGAAAGTGAAAGAGACATGTTGTTTTATTTTCTGTTAAAATAACTCTCCTTTTTTCTGCTCCCTTTCTTTCATCAAGACCTTCAGTTCAGATTAAAATTTAAGTCTGATCCTTTTTTTATTTTCCAAAAATGTTTTAATGGTAAATTTAAATTTGATGGTGGCAGTCTATACTCGTGTTGACACTTGGTGGTTTCTCTTTCCAGTGAAGAGGTGGGTGGAGGCTGCCTGGAACAGCTGGCTTTATGACCCCCTTTTGGAACATTCCTTTTGGAATGAACTGAATGGAGACTTACTATGTTAGTCCTGCTTTTCCTGAATCAGAGAGATGAAAGCTTTTAAATGATATTTTTCAGCCTGGCGCTGGTTCTCCTGTGAGTCTGAAAGGATGTGTCTGTCCTTCGACTAGAACACTAGGTTGTTTTATCATATTGACAAAAAAGCTGTTTGATAACTTTGTTGATTTCAGTTTGCGCTTTACTCAGTTAGTCATAACTGTGGATGTTCATTCGATCTCACCAGGAACTCACATGGCATCTGAGTACGTTCTCACTTTATCACTCCATCATTCTCACTCCTCAAAACTTTTAAGAAACTGTGAAGGGAATCTGATCCGTCCGTCTTTGCTCAGTGCTACTGACTGCACACCCATAGAGTTTCCTGTTTTTATTCAGTGTTATTCACTGATTCATAAAGCCCGACAGATGCAAAAAGTTGCACTGTTGCAGTCGTGTTGGTGCACTCTTCCTCTCTGTCTCTGTCAGTGATTTATTTTTTTAAAGATTATTTTAGTTGTGTGTTTGTGTGATGTGTTTTCCACTGTCTGACGTGGTCTTCCGGCATTTCAAATGTATCTGAATGTTTCCACCATGTTTTACAGATATTTGTAGACGTTCTCGCCTGACCTTCTCCATACATACTGATGGTGTTTTGTACCAGATGTTTTTAAATTTGGATTCATCACTCCATAAGTTGTTGTGTAATTTGACATACCTTAACTTTTATTCCTTGGTTCTCTTCCTTATTATTGACTTCTTGACAGCCACCTTTCCACTGACACCATTTCTGATGAGGTGTCCATGAGAAGTAGATCATCTGAAGGATCAGCTGCATCGCCGCTCAGGTCTTGTGTCAGGTCTTTGCTGGACTTTCCCCTGTTTCTTAAGGATATGACATCTGCTACAGATAGACTTTTAGCCTTTCCACTTCTTCTTTTGTCCTTCACTTATCTATTTTCCACAATTTGTTTAAGGACACATTGCACACCATGATATATGCCAAGTTTTCAGCTAACAGCTCTTTGCTATTTTCAGCTATTTTCAGCTCAAAAGTGCTATTTTATGTCTTTCAAACGGTGTTATCTTTGGCATTTCTGTAGATTCAGCAAAAGTTTTCTGTCTAAAGATAAAAAATGTAAAACTAGTTATTTGTCAAGTGGTTTTTTATGTGTAAACACAACACTGGTTCATCCCTTCAGTCAGGTGCCTTTTGGTGCTTGAATGATTCATAGATCAGAGTTCACTGTCTTAGCAAACAAACACAAACATACAAGAAATATGCACAGGTAAAAGGACTGGACCAAAAATGAATGAAAAAGCAACCACTGTCCAAAGAAAAAAAAAAAAAAACCTTCCTAAATCCTTGAGAACTATTCAACACCACTTTAAGATATATTATAGCGAAACAAGATTCCCAACAAACACAAAACAACTGAAGATTTAGAAATAAAATGTGAGAAATCAAAATAATCAAAATAAAACATGTGGGGATAGTTTTTTGAGTGTTTGGTCTTGGTTTTCTAAAGCAGACAGAAGTCTATTAAAATGTTTATTAAATAATGAGCTGAACCGCCTCAAGAAAGTGGGGGGAAAACGGTGAAATGTTGCAAAAAAACGTTAACGTCCAGCCTCGAGCTGTTCTCCTATTGGCCCTGTGGGGCACCACGTGGTAAGGCAGTCACGCGCTTTCCAGGAACCCGTCAGGAAGAAGAAAAACAAAACAAACCCGAGAGAGCTTTAACAGCGTGCGGACTCCATTGAAAAGGGAACGTTATTATCTCCAACACGGGAATACACACGAGATTCAACACCGAGAGAAACGTGTGCGGGGGCGTCCTCAAAGTGAGTACGACCGTTTTTGATCCGTTTCGGGGGAAGTTTGGCTCGGCAGCGGATGGGTGTTTTCACCGCCGCTGCGGATTAGCTTTGAAGCTAACTGTCGGTCGGTTGTTGTTGTGTATCGGGCTTCAGCTGGGATGAGGAAGGGGGCGGACGGAGGCCATACTGACTGAGGCTGCGGCTGAAAAGGAAGCAAGACTGTCCAGTTCCGCGTTAAAAACATAGTCGGAAGGAATAAAACACAATCCGTTTGGTTGTTGTTGTTTTTTTTTTCCTTTATGGACTGCAGTTTGTCTCACTCCGGTAGGAAGTGGAGAAATGTGGCTAGCTAGTGCTTCACGACGACCTCAGGTAAATTTCGATCACCGAGCATTAAACCTGTCCACAAAAAACAGACTGTTTTGCTGATGTAGTCCTCTAAAGTGTAGCGGGTAAGTCCCCAGAAGTGACTGATTCTTGATCAGCGTGGTCAAAAGTGCACTTATGTAAGAAGATTGGCTTGAACTTTACTTTAAAACTACCTAAAACCATCCTGCGCCGCTTGGAATGCACTTAAAACTACACAACATGCCTTTATATGTGTTGCAAAGCAATGTTAGACTGTTTGGGGATGTATTTGTGGTAGGAAAAGACTCGGTAAGCTCGTAAAAACCCCTTCCACCATGACTTTTTGCAGGCAGCCCGAAGTCTCATTAAGGTACACGCCCCCCAATGCACAACACATCCAGAGCAGCTGAAAAAAACACTCGACACAGCCAGAAATTTCCATGTGGTCGAAGGCAAACGGCAGGCTTACATTTTCACCGAGGAAATGGCCTTAGTGACGATTTATTAGTGTTGATATATTACTTTAGATTTTCACATTAACAACTGCTCTATAGTTTATCGCCTGGATCGGGCACTTAAACGTTTCATTCAGTTTTTCTTCTTCGATATAAATTACCAAATGTACCCCAGATTGAGTTGTACTGCAGTGCTGCGTTGAGGTTTTGTGGTAGGGGATGGATTTTACTTTAAATATCTGTGAAACACGGTTATCTAGGCCACGGGCATGTAGGCCTCCAAGTTGTTTATCTTCTGCCTCAACCTAGGCTGAATCCAGGCTGTTTGTGATGAAGCAGCTCGTTTGATTGACGGCCGCGGGGGCCATTCCAGGACACGTGGAGGCAGGACATATCCTCAGCCCGGCCAATAGGGAAGCGATTTACGTGGGTGTTGGCACAGACGTTAGTTTGAGGCTTTGTTTTGCTTTGCTGAGGATCTGTGATGAGTGCAGAGACTGGTGAGATACTGGTGACATTTATGGGTTTACTGGTGTTTTGTAATAGGCCATTTGTAATGTACACCATTCCGGTATACTCCGATGATTGTTTTGATGCGCACGTTTTCGCAAAACAAATGCATCCATCATGATCTGGTGCAAGGATGTGCATGGAAGATATTTAGGAAGAAGCAGATAGTGTTTGCGTCTTTGTGCAGGGTTGATGTTTGTTTTAAATCACAAAGCTCACACTGCGTTTATCACCCTTCTTATGTTCTTGATTTTAGTTACGAGTGCTCCTTTTAACAGAATAAAAAAAACTGTGTGGTTCTATACAATTATCAGGCAATCACATGCCTCAAATACAAGATAGTTTTAAAAAATGTCTTCCAGTATAAAATACTAATTTTGTTTGCTTTTATCACAAATAATTTGTAACCATATGTTATCTAAAGCAGTGCTTACCATGAACAGGAGAAAAGGATCCTGGAAAGCAATGCAATTTTACCATCAAAAGCAATGCTGGGATCAAAGCGAGCCAAACCTCCTTACTCAAAAGGCTTTCCTGCAGTGCTGATAGTAAACTTCAGATTGAGTTAAAAATACCTTAGATAGGACTGGTTTGTTGGGGATCACCAGATTTAAGGGAGTTTTTTTAACATTTCTTCGTTTTTTGCATTTTAACTTTGCTTGTTGCAATCCTGTGACTGCTTTAAGACCTTTAAACGGCTCTTCTTTGTGAATAGTTTCCAAATGATTCAGGTTAATCAACGCCTTTCAAAACAGACCTGTCTTGGCAGGAGAAGCGGAGGTGGCCGAGTTCCATGTATTTTTGCCACAGTAATATGTATTACATTTGTCTGTGACAATCCAACTGTTATTTCAGTAAAGTTTCACGTCTCATTTTTTTCTTCCGATCACGTGCCCACCCAGCACAATGACTCTCTGTCCTTCTCAAAGGCAGCCAGCCGCCCTGCAGTTTTGGAGCCGCTGTGTTACCTGTAATCTTCTTGCAGGTATGACGTTGTGAACTAAAATCAGACATCTGAAGTGAAGTAGGCGTCAGCCACCAGCGCTTATATATAGCGAAATTATTTCTGTTTGTCAGAAGCCGAATGCAAAGATTACTTTTTGTTTTGAGCTGCAGGGTTAGTGAAAACATGGTCATAAAAGTATTCAATTAAAAATGTGTCTGAATCTTTCTGTGTGAAATTGCTGCATTAACTCTTTCCCGCATAAAGATGACATTTGATCATCTCCCCAGTACCCTTAATGACAAATTTTGACACCTCAGTATACGTCAAAGAAGCCTTGTTTTGACAACCATTAGGATTGTTTTGGGGTTTTCTGTGGGTAGCTGCATAGGAAGAGACCACCCTCACTAACATCTTTTGAAAACCCTGTCATTTTGTTCTATAAGAAGATCTGAAATATGACTGAAACCTCTCCGTTCAGAAAAGTGAAACATGAGTTAAGATGTGTTCACTGTGGAGAATGCTGTGGCAAAAGCTGCTCAGTGAATTGAAGTCATTCTCATGATTAAAAAAAGCAAATCTGGCCTTATGCTAAAGTTTAAAATGACAGTTTTTAAATATTTTATGTTTATTTATTCCTCCAATTTTACCCCCCCCCTCCAGAAAAAGTGTGTATATATATATGTGTGTGTGTGTGTATATATATATATATATATATATATATATATATATATATATATATATATATATCCTTTAAACAAAATCT
>VUQR01015251.1:13563-24418 GCA_015108515.1 Hemichromis elongatus | reverse complement strand
TAAGTCTAATAGTGATGCACGATGATGTGCATGATGTGTTTAGTTACAATTGTAAGGTGCTGGAAAAAATACTCTGTATAGTCATTGTACTTTGTTATAAAGGACATGTGATCTGTCAAATTTTATGCGCTTTAATGTTTTATTTAAATGCATGGCTTAGTTAATCTTTAGTGCTTTACTTCTTAAAATCATCATGCTAAAGTTAAAAAAGGGGGAAAACAATACAGTTCTCCAGTATCACATTCATCTTCAGTACCAAGAATCAGTTTACACATTTAAATTGAACCCAATGCTAACATTAAAGAGAACCACATCTGTGGGCTGTTGCATCTAATAGTTGATTTTCAATGGGCTTTTTATTCAAAGCTCAGAGCTTTGAATTGCATATGATACTTGTGGACTTCTGACAAGTGTAGATTAATGCTGCACTAGCAGAATGCAGTTTTTCCACGCTGCACCACAGTTTAAAGGCAACTTTACTTTCAAATATCAATAATGTATACTGACGAAAACAAGGCTCTGTCACTAAATGCAGAAGACAAGTAAAAGAATTTGCCAAGGCCTGAACAGCATTGAGAAGTTGGTCTCATTTGTTTTTGAGAAAGCCCCTGAGCTTTGCTGCTGACAGACTGCTAGAGGGCCTAACATACAGCAATAACTCCCAAGAAAATGTGAAAATCTCTGATGTTGTAATATTTATATATTTACTGTAATATTTAGTGGTGCAGTCCTGTACTGTCTTGTTGTAGTGTATAGTTATTTTCTTAAAACAGTCTCTGCTCTGTCTTACATTAAAATGCATAGCATGAAATTATACAGCCATTAGTTCTTACCAAGCTGTGGTTAAGGTTAAAACCTGCTAGTGTGTGCTACCCTTTAGTTTTAACAACCATGTTTAAGTGACATAGACAGGTGAAATAGCTCTCACAGTTTCCATCATTGTGAGTGAAAATTACCAAACGCCCTTCTTAAATTAGCATTTTTCATACCTAACAGTTTTGATGAGCTGATATTTATTAACATAGCAGTGACACCAACACAGTGCTGGGTCATCTAGTGAAAAGGTTACTTTTTCTTCATACAAGTCATCTTGTAGGGTACACTGATGGCCAATCAATTAAATAGAAGCGCACTAGTTTGGTAGACTACTTTTAATGAGAAAAATGTCAGGTCAACATTGTGCATCAGTTTGAAGTGCTAAGAAACCCTAATCTCACCTTCTGGCAGCTAGGATAGGCTCTGGCCCCCTGCAACCCTGAATTAGAGTCGAAATTGATGGATGGATGGCTGGATTCAAATGCTGCTACTGTCCAGTTTTGGTACCTTTTAAAAATCAGCTCATGTTTTGACAAGTTTGAAAATTAAATCTCAAGAATAAATTGAATTAATTAGGCTTCCTTTGAGAAGATACTAATGGCAGACTGTTGGTCTGGTAGGGAGTCAGTTCTACTTTTTTTTTTACTTGGGAAGAAAATTATGACAGACAGAATGTGAAGTCTGTAATCAGCATGTTTGAATCAATGATGAACTTCTCTCAAAAGAGTAGAAAGGAGCATTTGCGGGTCCAAGTAGACCTCCTGGGTAAACTGGGTAGTAGTGTAAAACACTGATTGTGCGGACATAAAAGCAAAGTATTCAACTCTGCTTCCTTTACATTCATACAACATAAAATCGTAGTATAGACCAATATCACCTGTCAACATTTTTTCCAGACAACCAACAAACAAACCAACTTTTGAGGAGGAAAGCATATGAGATCTACTACTACTGTTTCATCAGGGTAGAGCAACAACTTTTTATTGATTTTAAGTAACACTTTCCTCCAAGTTGACCCAAAACATGTCAGAAAAATATCCTCTAGAGCATAACAGAACCACCTCGCTGTACGGATGAAAGTTGTAGGGTTTCTCTTTGATTTCTCACCCAACTGTAGATTAAGAGTTTATGACTGTTTTACCTCTCTCACAGATGAAACTTTCCGTGAGGCAGGAAAGTGAAACATTGCTTGCTACCTTGGTGTTAAGTGACTTTTTAAGTGAAAAAATATCACTCCCATCCATTAGATGGAAAAATGACAGATAGTGCCGGAAACGGCTTGACTCCTACACATAAATTTCATGATAACATATTACGTCTCAGACTATGGGTTGGATTATTATAAAAGAAGTAACGTCATTAAGGTCTGCCTTTTAGCTGTAAGACAAAGAAAACTTTCTACGTTGATTTTTGGAAAATTACAAAATATAGCTCTGACTTTTTGCTGGCAGTCTACAAGACAGAAAAACCTAACTTGTCCGTATTTTTTCAAAACTAGCTGCTGTCAGTGAAGGGTTGTTGTCTTCTTTTCCACCGTGCAACTTTACTTTTGTCATACTGCTTGCATGCAGGGATAGCTCAGTGCAGAGTGAGGGGGAAAGAAGACGGGAGTCAGCAGGCGAGGCCGGTTTGTCAGAGAAGACAGTTGATGCAGATCCTTCAGAGTAGCTCCTAACGAGGGCCCCTGCAGGCTTCGTGCCTCTGGCAATGCTTCAAGGTGACTCAATTTATCCTAAAACGCAGTACACGAAGACCACCTTGAAAGTGTAAATTATAGAAAAGTGCAAAGAAGCCTTACATTACAGGCATGGCAGGCAGCGGATTTGATGTACATTTTGTATAAATGTTTCAAAGACACCCCACCTGGCAGTAGCTGGAGTGGTGTTGCTGAGGAAGCAGAATCATGGTTCATAAGCTGCTGCATGAATCCCTAAACTGCCTGAAATGTGCATCGAATGAGACATGCTCATCCTGCCCTGCAAGAAACATCTGTGATAGTGCGTGGTGCATGGAAAATGTGTATTAACTGAATCTCATGTCTTAAAATATTTTTATTATTGAATATTAAATTTAACTCAAAACACAAGGAAATGGAGGTGGTGAGAAGTTCAGTAAGTGAAAATAGCATTAAAAAACAACTAACTAGTTATTTACAACTTAATCATATGTACACTGATGAGACAATTTTAGATATTTAATTTTTAAATCTCACATTTATTGCTGCTGAACTGTCGCTGTGACAACCCTATGTTGAATTAAGTTGAAAGTCAGTGAAATTGGCAGGAGTGATTGCTTCCCAATAAGCCAGGGTTTGTTTTTTTGTCTGCTGTACTTAGAAGTTACATTTAAAAGACATACATTTTACATCAGTTTTTTAATTGGCTTACATGTTGCCGTCTTATATGCGTGGCTGCATACATCAATAATGAAACACATTCCATTATGTTGAAAACAAATGCAGGACAGAATGTTTTACATGCATCAAAAGTACCACACCACTGAACAAGGGGTATTACTATTCCAACACCTGTTAGCACCAAACACACGGTCCTAAACATGATTACAAACTTCCTTTAAATATCATCATCAAACTGTTGATTCACAGTTGAGTATCAACCTTAAACTTCACCTCCTCTAATCTGAGTAACTGAACTGGTTTGCTCCACTGGTTTGTGTTCTTCTTTTGGAGCGTCTTAAATGGAATCACTTGACAAATAATATGGCTTGCTGTGTGGTTCAGGTTATCCACTTCACTCTGTTATTTAGCACTAATTAGCAGATAAGTGTGTTTGTGTGTTGCTTGCGAACCAACCTTGCCTTAGATTTAGCTTAAAACATAGCAACCCACTCTCTCATCTGAATGTAGTAACTTCTGAAAATAAAAATGGTAGTGCTTGCCAAAATTATAATAATGAAGTTCCAAAGTTTGGAGTCCAAAAACAATGGGTAATTTGGATAGATAGGGACTGATGTAGTAGCCCCAATATGATTTTTTTTTTTTTATTTAACCTTCATTTAAACAGATAGTCCCATTAGAAAGTAAACTACTAAGAGATGCAACTGAACCACTGCAAGAACAACTGCCAAGACTCTGATAAATGACTTAGCCAAGTAGGGAATTGTTATCCTAGAGAAGGCAATCACTGAGACCGTGTACAGGTATGGACTGTGAGATTGAGGACCAAGAAAAACTTCACATCAGGCCGGACAACTTGGAGAAAGAAGGGAGAGGTATAGAACCCAAAGAACACAGTCTTCACAGTAAAACACGTGTTGGGAGTATCGTGTTATGGGTATGCTTCAGTACATCTGGAAATGTGAATCTTAACAAGGCAAAAGAAAAGATGAAGAAAGGAAATGTGAAGAATAAAAGAAAAACTCAAGCTGTGAGCAGCAAAACTGGTTCTGGATCATCGCTTTCTCCTCCGAAGAGACAACGACCCAAAACATACGTCACTCCTGATGAAGAACTACCTCCAGAAGATCAAAGTGAAGATTCAAGAATCTTTGTCATTCTGCAAGCTAAGCAAAATTAATATTCCCTCAATTTTTTCATAAAAACCTAAATAATATAAATGTATTAAATAAATAAATATAAGTACAAATAATTATCTGTTTATCTAATTAAACATTAAAAATCTAAAATTTAAGAAGTGTATAAATATGTGAGTTGAATCCCACTAAAAATTTGTGAACTGAAGAGCAAGGTCCATGACAAAAGTTCATCAAATCTGGAG
The DNA here is from genome assembly GCA_015108515.1 of Hemichromis elongatus. NCBI lineage: Eukaryota > Metazoa > Chordata > Actinopteri > Cichliformes > Cichlidae > Hemichromis > Hemichromis elongatus. The sequence continues at coordinate 19,865 of VUQR01015251.1, read as the reverse complement.
GAACTTGAGTGATTTGCCAAAGAAGAATGGGCTGGGATAGCTCAGGAGACATGTATAATACTGCAACACAGGAGTGCAGGGTGCTAATCATTTTGACAGTGGTAGTTTTTTGATTTTCTGAAGGAATTGTGTTTTTGTGCGCAAAGTTAAATAATTTAAAGCATCAAAATAAAACTAACATGTTTGAAAAGATCTGTTAATAATTGTTTGCTCTATTCAACAGCACTTGGAAAATACTTTCAAAAAAATAAATCCCCCCTCTTTCAGTTATAGAAACCACTTTAATTATCTTTATGTCTGAGGCATTAATAAAAGAAACACGCTGTACATAAAATGATGGATTATGTTTGTCAGGGCAGAAGTACACTGCTGGAGGTTGCTTTTAATGGATCTTGGAAAACAATAGAAGCTCATGACCTTCAGAAGGCTCAGTGAACCTCGTAGTTAATGCACTACAATGGCCAGTTTAGATTTTTATGTGTTGTATTAACAATGAGGAAAAAACACTGGTATCATCACATTTGGGAAGGCCTCTAGAGCTACCAAAGTCTGACCCCAATTTAAACCAAGGTTGTTCTCCTTAACTAAATCTGCCCTTTAGCTAACCTTATGTTGTGATGATGTGACCAATTCAAATTATTTTCTTTTGAGTACATATACTAAGAACCTCTTTCTACACTGGAGTATGTGCCTGTTTTGTGAAAGTGTCTTACTCTTGATTAGCTAGAGATACAGTGATAAGGACTCAGGTGTGACTTTACATGCCTGGGGAGAAAAAAAACCCTGCAACCACTGAATTATCATTTAAATGAGATTTAATTTCAGGATGCCATGTTTTACTTCAAAATGAACTGGCATTCAGACAAGTCATACCTATCATGTAAGCAGTTTTCCTCTGCCATATTTCATCATCTGCCTTTCTTGCCACCTTTGATCAGTTGTATTATGCATATTGTAGTCTTTAAGAACATCAGAGCTTATGTTCTGTACACTATATGTTAGTGAGCCCAGCACTGAGCTGAAGAATGTTCTATATAAAACAGCAAAGGCAAGACAGCTGGGTGACAGCTCCCCACATCAATGGACAGGCATTAAACCACAACTCTAAATGAGCTCTCTGTGTCTGGTGGCAAAGCTGTGTTCGGCAAGAACTGGGAGCAAAACAGCAACAACATTTCATATGAATGCTGACAGCTCCACACATTGGCCAAGGTTAACTGGGTGTTAAGTTTTTTGGGGCATTTGTTTTTTAAATCTTTGATCAGTATGAAACAGTATCTTGAGAGGCCAAAACTTTGACAAGCTACTTTTTGATTAGATAAATTGATGATCTGACTCCCTGAACTTGGAGTTTTCTTACTTTTGTTCTTTGAAGGTTTTTTCCAGTGCCTTGGAAAAAAATACCACAAAGTACTCAAGATCAAGGCTGATAACTTTTGATCTCCAGTAGTTGGGAAATAGTAGCCGACTGTTAAATGTTAAGCAACTTTAATTATCCAGAAAGCTCTTCTAAGTCTGTTGTACAATACTAACCCCTTTCTGTGATTGTTACAGGACAAGAAAAATGATAGATCGCTGTTCAAAAGTAGTAGAAGTTTACAGTGAAACTGCATGAAAAAGGCAACAGTAACTTTTACAGAAAGGCATGCAGACAGAAGATGACCCTCCTTGTTTAAGAAGACACTAAAAAATAGACTAGATTAAAAACATACTGTTTTCTGTTGCCTATCTTTTATTCATTAATAGATGCTGACAGCCTTCTGCGGCTTGCTGCAACCTACACAAATCTTTTTCTTTTTTCACTCCTCCCTGGCTGAAGAATTGTAAAATATTATTATTTCTATAGTTATCGAAAGAGTTACTATCAGCTGACAACATTTTTTTTTTAAGAGTCTTTTTTTTTTAAACAAATATAGCATTAAAACACTGAAAACCTCACTGTACATAAACCTGCAATATTTATTTTCTAAATTTATATTTCTATAGTGAAGAATCACATTTCTAGTAAAAAAAAATGCTTTTAATGAGTCCATAAACACAGACCTACATCTTGATTATATGTGTAGGGATGCTACAAATATATGTGAAGAAAGTGAACACTGAATCCAAAGTCTTGAGCACTGTTCCACATGCTTAACTCTCAATATCTAACATTAAAAATTGTTCATGAAAATTTAGGGTGGTATATTAACACTTAGTACAGCGAAAGGATTTCTTAGAGGTGCTATTCTGAAAGTTCATGGTGGTCTCATACCAATTTCCACGAACTCATACACAAACAACCAGAAAAATCTACTGGCTTCTCAGCTTGACAAGCACAAGCCATTGTTAATAGGACCCAAACACCCTGGCTCCATACAGATTACAATGGATGCAGTGTCAAGTCTGCTTCCAGACACAATAGCCAACTGTGGCCACAAGATTACAGTAATCTAAAGGATAAATACAAAAAAGCTAATAGGATTTATGCCAGAATTCGACTGGAGATGAAAGGGGATAGATTTCTTTTACTTTGGTATATTTTAATCAATTTTTTTAAAATGTTATTTCATGTTATTTTAATTTCATGTTTAGATTTCACTGGACAAGCACCACTTGCCATGCTTGCTCTGATGGAAGGCCACTTATCTAATGACAAGAGTTAATGAAGGGGGAGTCTTCAAACACTGGCTGCGCAAAGTGGGTGGTTCCAGAGATAAAATGTTTTCAACTTCCAGACAATGTAATGACATCAACGACCAGTGATAGTGCTTTTGACAGATTACGTAAATTGCAGTGAGTGCATGGTTGCCAGTTTAGACACAGCGTATAACAGTGTTACAGCCCATTAATCAAAATGTTAATAATTTAAGCAGGTAATTTACACCCAGGTCCTCCTCCTCCCCCTAATAACAGTTTTTCACACCAGACTGTAAATGTTAATTGGAAATGTAAAGTTTGACTTCTTCGTCTTGCACTTGTTGTAGTTCTAGCACTTGTAGCATCACTTCAAAATGAAAAGATGAGGAATATTATTTGGATGCATCGAACTATCTTGGCTAAATGAATGTCAAAGGCTGTAGATGAACATGTTAGCTTTTAAACCATAAAACGCAATGTCACCATCGAGTTTCAGTTTCATATAAATCCCCTGGTAGGAAATCAATTGTTTGCAGGGTGGAGGAACAACATGTTCTTCCTAATTGAAACTGGTGCAGCTGCACACTGGTGTGCCTAATCCCCTGATGCACAAGCAAATCCCATTTTGATTGGGATTGTTACTGTGAGACATAATTACTCCTTAGATGGGCAATTTTCAGTAGCAGTACATACATTTGAATATTGTAATGAAGTCACTTGAGGGGGCCGTTAATAAGGGAGGTAATCGATAAGGCACTTTAGGCTAAACTGCTCGGTTAATCTCACGTATGACGCAGGAAACGAGTCATTGGTGTTGGGTGGAAGGGTGCTATAAATGCATTTATATATTTTTTTTTAAATGTAAAGTAAATTAGCCATTAACAGCTTCTCTTTCTGTTTGGCTTTACAGCATAATTGCCGTGCACAGAACTGTAATTGGAGTACTGTGTGCTTATGTCACTCAACGGGGAGTGAGAGCTTTTCAAAAAGGTATTGCATGTCAGTGTCATGGAAAATGAATGGGTATTATTTGTTGACAGGTGACTGTTCAGGAAAAAGCTTTTATACCACATAATGAAACATAAAGTAATCTGAAATGGAAAAGCAAAGACTGGTCTATTGATCAAGGGCAAAATATATATATACATATAAATATATATTTGACACTGACATTGCTTACCCTAATCATGAAAAAAAATATTCATGTAATTCCTGCTTTTACCACAAATGGTGCTGAGAAATATAGCTTGTTACAGCTCAACTCAGTTTTTATTAAAGATCCAACAACAATGCCAACTGCCAAAACAATTTATGCACTGCAAGCTGAAGTTGGTGGGATAGCTGCCAGTATTTTGGTTGTAAAGCAAAGACAAGCACAAAAAATTAGTAGCAAGAAAGTGACATCATATGTAAACACTTTTTGCCTACTCCTTGTTTACCATGACAGTTTATACTCTGACCACAAATCAACATTCCCAGTAGACAAAAGTTCATATATACTGATCACAGGTATTCATGTTGTGCTAACTAGAATGATTATAGAGCATACATCACAATGATTCTAAAACAAGGTTTATTAACTTCTCATCAGTGATCATTACTGACTACAACTGGTAGTTTCTCATTTGCAAGCATAAAAAAACACTCTTTGACAGCACTTAATACTCAGAGCAATGGGAAAGTCCAAGTGAAAATATGCAAAGGGGAAACATAGATGTTGGGAACATCTTTTCTAAACAACTGCTGAGTCCAATATCAATTCAAACAGTTGTCCATGAATACAAGTTATTCAGATCTGTCACCAGTTTGCCAAGGCCAAGAAGAAGACCCAAACTGCCACACTCAGAATAAAATAAATGGGTTGGGATGTTCAGAAACAACCCATAAATTACCCACCTACAATGAACTGGAAACTCCTGGAACACCAGCCACACTGTCTACAGTAAAGTGAGTTTATATTGGATGAATAGAGAGCGTGCAAAACAAAAAATAGCCCCTGCTTTCTCGAGAAATGTTTTATTGTCTGAGGAGACAAAGATTAAGCTATTTGGCCTCAATGACAAGAGCTACATTTGAAAGAGTACAGGTGAGTCTTCTAAAGAAAACAGATTACCTCCAAACTCTTCAATTTCACCACAGATCACCAGCTGGCCAAGGGGTGGAGAACTCCAGGCCTCAAGGGCCAGTGTCCTGCAGGTTTTAGTTATCACCCTGGGTCAACACACCTGAGTCAAATGATTAGTTAATTACAAGGCCTCTGGAGAACTTCAAGACATGTTGAGGAGGTAATTTAGCTATTTAAATCAGCTTGGACCAAAGACACATCTAAAACCTGCAGGACACTGGCCCTCAAGGCCTGGAGTTGCCCATCCCTGAGCTTGACAGTTAAAACCTTGACACAACTTGATGTGTGTTTGGGATTATTATCTTGTTGGAACACCCAAACTAGTTTGGGAATAGTTAGAGAAACCTAGCATTACGATTCATTAACCTTCTCAATCCTACTGAAAATTCATCTACTACACCTAAAAGTCAGGTCCGTGCCAGGAAACCAAACAATTAAAGTGTACTCGACCATTTCTCCCAAGAATAGTGGTCTAATATCCAGCCAGGATTATGCCAGTACCTTGATTGCTACTAAAACTATTTGGTTGAGGTATGACTGTATAATCATTCCAACCACAGCCCAGAGAAATCATGAAAAGCCCAAAACTACCATGACGTTCATGCCCATGGTGAGTGTATGTAAGGACCTGACCAGAACTTCAGAGTCCAAATTTCATTCATCAAAAGTAGTTGCAAAGATATCCACTGTGGGGATCCTGATTTCCTTTACAAAATATCTTAATTGATCCAACAGTAGTTAAGATACATTAGTTTGGACCAAACGCATCACAGCTGCACTACATTTTGGGAACAGAACTGTTTATTCATTAGTGTTGCTCCATATTCTGTCCTATCTTTAAGTGCAAAGGGTCTGTCCCCCAGTTTGATCTGTGACATATGCCTTCTTTAGTCGTCTCTTTTAATAGGTCGTGCAGTCATTGCTGTTCCAGAAGTTCAGCTGTGCCGCTGTCTTGTCACTGATTGTGTCCATCCAAGCTTGATGTAAGAACAAATTAAGTCCCCGAGGGCAACATCCCTGTTTCTTTATACTGGAATAAATTAATAGGGGATTTTTTTTTTCTTTTTTCTTTACTTTTATTGTCACGGATGTTCTTGTATGTCTTCAAGGGCTAAATCAGGATTTAGAAGAAGACAGTAATCGTAGCACTACAGCAATGAATTTATATATAAATATTAATAGCATTCTTTTTTACATCGTGACATCATGTAGTACCATTGAAGCAAAATTGCAAATGCGTGTCATAAAAGCTAAATAAAGTGCTTTCAGAGAGGCTTTATAACTCGTTTCAGATTCATTGTCTTTTCTGGCTGAGAGTGCACATGTGTATGTATGAATGTATGCCTGTGTGCATGTAGTGGATGAATGTTTTTTGCAGAGCAGTCGATGTCACTGGGACTCAGCTGTGTGTGGGTTGACAGAGGCTAAGGGGCCCATTGTGGCACACTAAAAGCCAGGTTAATGCTTTCCATGCATAATCTGGAAGCTGGGGCAGCAGCAGTACATCTCCTCTCATTTAAATCTCACCGGCTTGTGTAACGTCTTTTATTCCTTGAGT
>VUQR01015250.1:48779-63037 GCA_015108515.1 Hemichromis elongatus | reverse complement strand
TTGATTTAAAAAAAAGGGGGGGGGGGGGGGGATTCAAGGTCACCGGAAAGATTTGAGTCTAATCTTAAAAGTAGAGATGGTGTCTGTCTCCCAAATCAAACTAGAAGCTGGTTCCACAGAAGAGGGGCCTGAAAACTAAAGGCTCTGTCTCCCATTCTACTTTTAAATACTCTAGGAACAACAAGTAGGCCTGAGGTGTGAGAGCCAAGCTCTCCAATGGGGTGATATGGTACTATAAGGTCATTAAGATAAGATGGGACCTGATTATTCAAGACTTTGTATGTGAGGTGCAGGATTTTGAATTCAATATGAGAACAGCCCCACCAAGGCTGAAGACAGAGCAATGGAGGAACATATAGGAAAAGGATGAAGCAAATAAAAACAATGCTCAGTAGCTAGTGGATCTAAGAGCATACCATAGTAAATTCCCTGAACAGGATCCAGTAACAATCCCTGTGACAAACATCCAAGACGGATCCCAAAATGTTGATTGTGTTCATCATAGCTTTCAGTTGGAAAAATGTTTCGTCACTCATCCAAGTGACTTTTTCAGTCTGAGCTGACTGCAGGTTTCCCCAATTTTATAAACAGTACATTTCCATGACTGAAAGAAGCACCACTGACGAACAATGGGCTGTGAGATCCGTTTCATGATCATTAATATGATCAGAGATGGTCTTTCCTTTTCAAGTAAATGGCTTCCTTGACACATGGGCCAAACAAGTGTTCCTCCCCGTCCAAGGTGTGTAAATCCTCATCATCAAAAGAGTGTCCACTGGGCTGTAGACGTAAACAGACTGCAGAGTCCTTGCCTTACCATTTAACTTGTCTGCGATCTGCCATCCACTTAGCAAGAAGTTGTTCGGAAACTCCACTATGTATAAATTATAGCAATCCTCCTGGCACTTAACAGCACACACTGTATTGCTCTGTGACCGAATCCTAAGGGAACAATTTCTGGCACAGCATGGGATTTGAAAGTCAGAGACATGTGGTGTTTAGAGGAAATGTGTACAAAATTTCAAAAATCTGCGAGACTAGTTAGCGGAGGAAGCAGTACAATAATAATAACTAGAATTTGCAATTCCTGTAGAAATTGCAGCAGGATTGTTGCTACTTGCAGGCTTGGACTGTGGAATGCTGTCGATTGGAGCAAAAAGTTGTAGATGAATATCTCGTTTCTGTAGAGTGTAAACAGGTGTGCCTAGTGAAAAGTGGCAGACACTGAAATAGATGTGTTTATGTTTACTATACTGCAAGTTCATAATGAGAAAGAGAGCTGTACCTAATAAAGGGGCGGACAATGTAGACGTGGTATGTTTGTTTGTTTTAAAACATAGTGGAATTCAATTAAATTCAGTTTTATTTATACAGGCCAAATCACAGCGGTCATGTCAAGGTGCTAAACCCTAAGAGCCTTCATCAGGAATTTGATGGAGATGTGCTGAATAAAACTAGAGGCCAGACTACAGAATGGAGCCAGCTCCTCTACATGGATGACATCAAGCTGCCAGAGTGTATGAGATGTCAAATTACTGATCCACACCACAAGGATATACAGCAATGACACTGGAATGTCAATCGGTCTGGAGAACTGAAATTGGAAGATGGTCAGAACTGAGGGGATCGCACTACCAGAAGGCAACATCGGGGAAAGCTACAGGTACCTGGGAATCCCACAGGTAAATGAGAACCACGAAGAGGCCACTAGGATAGCCACAGCCACTAAATACCTGCAGAGAGTAAGCAGATTCTTTAGGACTTGCCTGACTGGGAAGAACAAGATCCGGTCAATCAACACCTATGCCGGTTGTCAGATACCCTACTGGGATAAAAAGCTGGCCAAAGGAGTTGATAGAAGCCAAGGAAACACCTTACCATGCATGAAGGGTTTCCCCCCAAGTCCAGCACTAAACGGAAGGATGGAGGCCAAGGACTGAGTGTCACAACTGCTATTCAGGATGAGACAAGGAACATACATTAGCACATAAGGAAGATGGCCACAACTGACCGCATGCTTAGTGAATACCTCAGGAAGCAGAACCTTGAAAAAGAAGCCCAGAAATGAGAGGAATTATCATAGAAGGACAGGCCCCCGCTGGCAAATAGAAGAAGTAACATAAAACCTACCAGTGGCTGGATAAAGCTGGACTGAAAGATAGTATAGAGGCACTAATCAAGCACAAGATCAATAAATGTTGGGGTCCACCATACCAGACATGACACCAGGTGTAGGTTGTGCAAAGATGCTCCAAACCAACCAGACATAGAAGCGCTGGACAAGCAGAAGACAACAGTGATAGATGTAGCTATACTGAGTGAGGAAAAGGGAGCACGAGAAAAATCTGAGAGAGGAGCTCTGAAACACGTGGAGGGTCAAGAACACTGGTTTCTGTGGCAATCAGAAAACTCAGGGCAGCGACCCCCACGCTGGGCATGGCTCCAGTAGATCCCAGGATTAACATCTAACTCTTGTCCAGAAAACCCGACATCACAGCAAAGCATGTAATAGACACGCTGGTCCACAGTGTCCAGTGTCAAGTGTGAAATGGACATGCATGCAATCTGGTTTTGTTTTTGTTTTGTCCACCTTTTTCTGTTAGATTTATCTAATGTTGTGTATGTAATGGTGACTTCAGTAACGGCACAGGGAAACTGGTAAAGAACAGAAATCTATAACAGCGGAAACCATCAACAATGCAAATTAAATTTCTAGCGAATTTTCCAAACGATATCAACTATTGTTTGCTTACAAACTGAATGAATTTGACTCCTCCATAAAATACATAATATCGCTGCATCAGAGAGTCAAGCACCGCGTACAAAAAAAATGAGCAGGCTGGTATGCAGGGACTACATTTGTATTCACCTGACAGAGAGCACATCCTTCTGTCCTAGCTTCAAAAGTACCTATCTGAAAATCAGATAGTAGAAGTAATGGTAGAGTTAGAAAGCATGCGGAGAGGCAATTAAATTTTGCAACAAATATTTTTTGTCAGTCCACAGCTTCAAGATATTCAATCTGATATTTACATACGCTTACAATAAAAGTGCCCGTTTGAATATAAAATGTTTTTGTGTAAATATAATCACGTATGAGCAGGAAGAATTTGAAAAATGAAACGGCTTTACTGGGTGTACTTTTAAATGCTTGAAAAGCAAAAGACACCATGAAAAAAAACAAAACAGTCATTTACAAACAAACCTCCTCTTCTCTGTTTTATTATCTTTACATTCCTCTCAAAAACAAACTGTAGTTAAAACTAATTAGTACATGCGGAGACGCTGAAAGATAAAAAACACAGAATCATTCATAACTGCGATTAAACTGTTTCATACAAATGTTTCAACAAAGAATTGGCAACAGATTATTGAAAAAAAAAAAAACCTAACTTACTTTACATCACTGTGTTACAATAATTCCAACGTAAAGCTAACCTTAAGACGTCAAAAAAAAGTTCAAATGCTGAAAGTTACAAGCAAAACAAAACAAAAAAGTCAAGTAAAATTGGGCACAGACTTTTCGTTTTGGTTTGAAAATATTCAGTAGGTGCTGCGCTCTGGTCTAAACTTTGTACAGGAAATTCTATAATACACCGACTTTTGACAAAGTCACTAAAATACCCCAAAAAGTAAACCAACATTAAAGCGAACTGGTTTATACACATCATTGTTTTTTCTTCATGTCAAAGCAGTGTGAAAAACTTTAATTTGCAATAACAAAGCCCAGAGGTTCGAGCCTTTCCTGTTTCCTCGATCGGTCCCTGTTCAAAAAATTTTATATTCATGGAGAATCTGGACTTGAAATAAATCAAAGAGCCACGTAATGAGCTGTAACATGTTTCTTTCGTTGCTCATAGATGTCCTCGTCATGTTTAGAGTCATTTGAATTTTTGATCATTTTTCTTCATATGTAAAAAAAAATGCTAATTTTCTTGATCTCTATGCTGTTGCTCTTCCAGTGCTAACTACTGTATCATTGTGCCAGCTAGTAATTACTCAGCTATTCATTTAAAACATATTTAAAAACAACACATCAGCTTTTACTCATTCTTTTCTTTGCTAGGGGAAGGGCCTAATAGTTATTGCCTTTTAAAATACACGGAGTTTTGAAGAAATAAAAAAAAAATATTAAAGATTGATGAAACTAATGGAGCGCTCGATGAGCTACATCTTCACTTGCAGTCGCAAGCCATTGATGTAAAAAAAAATTGAAATATATTTTTTTATTGCTTTATCTGTTATATCTAATTATATTTATTTGTTCAAGTAAAATCCAGTCGGTTTGATCCAATTTGACATTATTATACTGACACCTCCCCCACAGACACTGAATGAAAAACTACTCTAATCTCACTGCTTGTTTTTTCAGTCAATGGTTTTGGCAGACAAGCTTGTGATGAATCATCAACTTTATTAACAATCTGATAGGAATTATCAGTTAAAGATGCGAAGACTTTAGTGCTGGATGTGTTTTGATTCATAAAACACAAAATATTCAGGGCACTATGATCTATGTCTTATAATAACAACCAGTGTTGTGTTTTCTACCAAATCACGATCACAGCAGACTTACTCTCAATGTGCATGTTTGGCTTTGTAAACCCACCAAGTATCCAGTTCTAATACATGTGCATTAAACCTAAAATTTAGTGGAAAGGACTGTGTCTCCAGGTAAAGCCTAGACTCACTGGTAGTTTCCTGCAGGTTACGTTGGGGTACTGAAGTCTTCATGTGCCACCTCCTACAGCAGCAACATACTCAACTGCATGCTTAGTTCTGTTTGTCAATCCACTGTTACGTTCATTAAATCCATACAATACATTCAGATCTCTTCTACAACTGCTGAAATATGCGGTCATCTGTGCTGGAGTTATTCCAGAGGAGGGTAGTGCCATCAGTTTTAGTTTTCTGCCTCACAAACGGTATTATTGGTAAAACCTCTATGAACATATCACCATCATTTATGAAACAAAAGCACAGAACTGGAAAACATTTTAAGGCTTAGTTCAAGTATAAATCTAACAGCATTTATATTAATGACGCCAATAATTTTCATAAAATGAACTAGAGGTATTCGTGGTCCGAAGAGGATGAACACTTGTGGTTTTGACCAACTCTTCTTTTCACCGGTAACTACCACCATCTAGGTCTAGGTTTTCAGTTTTCCTTTGTGGACACAAAAAATGTTTAATATAAAGTGGGGCATGTTGTCTTTACTGAGATAAAGTAACGACAACTGAGTATCCAACATGTCGCCCTAACACACGTACGTAAATTTGGTAGATGTAAAAGTTTACTGGGTCCTTCAATATTCAAATTCAAATGAATTAAAAGAAAAATAAAAGAATTCTACATTGGAAAATACTTCATTTCTTTATGCTTTGAATGCCGATCCTGTTTACAATAAAGTAACAGAATATTTCTTAAATCACAGTATGTGTCTTTAAAGTGTGTGGGGTTTTCATCAAGCTGGTGATTCTGATGATTGTTATTCAGATGTGTATTTTACTACAAAAAACTTTGGTATGAAACACGTTGACCCTCTTTTGGAATCAGCAGAACTTCTTTAAAATTATTGGTCTAGCTCCGATCCATTTCTAAATATAGACATACACATACGGTGTCTGTAGTTTCTTACAGTTTTAGGTTTTTTGTTTGTCGTTTATTTAATATTCATAAGAAATAAACTAAATCCCTTTTTTCTCCTGATAATTATATTAACATGAGTTTTCAAACCCCCAACCACCCCGCAATGCCCCAAACTGATGTTCCAAGTCAGAGGATTTCACAAGATTTTTTAATTATTGTTGTTACTAAGCAATTTAACATCAAAATATCAAAACGGCTTAATAAACTTCTCAAAATATCCTTAACTTTTACCACAGTTAACGCGAGCTGTCCTTATTCAATCATGTTTGGCACAGTTTCACTCTCAATCTGTTTTTGAGGGCTGTCAGCAGTAAACTGGAATCTGTGTCCAGTTCAACTGGCAACTCAAAGGCATTAAACGCTTTCGGTCTGGTCAATATGAGGAAGGAGACAAAACCTTCATCCGTGTCCAGTTCAAGAAGAGTTCGAATATTTTAGACAGCCGTTTCCTGATCCTCTCTCTGTATCATCTGGTAATGCTGTCTGTTCTCCAGGTACGCTGCCAGTTCAGCATCATGAGCCTTATCAGCCCTGTTCTTAGGAGTATCACCCTAAAAGAGGAAACACACAGAATTACAAGGACAGACAGATTTGTTTTCCTCTTGCTTTAACTTTTGTGCTTTCTTTTACTTTTGTATGACAAAGAGCTTTGTGTTAGCTTACTAAAGTTTGTTTTCTAGCTGTACGGGTTCAGAAATGTCATAGAAGAGAAATATAAAAGCAGAAGACTCAACTTTCTAGGGACGTTTCTTAGGACTCATTTGCTTCCTTGCTTCCCTGTGTTGGAAGCAGCCCAACAAAGAGCAACCAACTGATCAATCAAGACTCAGCAGCGTACTATAAACCAAACTGAGGATAGAAACTGCTTTACCTTATTGGTGGAAATGAGCCAAATGTGCAAATTGCCATCAAGAAATAAAAAAAAGACAATGCCCCACAGAGAAGTTGTGTTGTTCATTTGTGTCGTATTGATGTTGTTGGGACATAAATCCACTTATTTAATAAGAACATGTGAAATAAAACAAAAACAAAACATGACCGTAACCAGTGGTAAAGCTGTGGTTGTCTGTGGGAACCAGGATAGGGTTTAAGCTCCAGAAAGAGTGAGAGACAAGTGAGAGAGAATCCAAGTGTAGAGTGCAGAGACATTTTAAGATAAAACAAAGTACTTTATGGTGAATGTTAAAACTATGGTATTTCCTCTTGTTTTCTCTCTCTCCCTACATCCTCCTCCCTCTCCTCCCCTCAGTATCTAGGTCATTGCTGAGTCCACTGAGTTAAGAGCTTTTTCTATGCAGTTAAAACCTCCATAGAAAAAGTAAAAAGATACATATTTGAGACCAGAACACAAACATGTGCTAAAGCCCCAAACAAACAGCCACAATATTAGTGTTCGTTTTTGCACTGCGTCGAATTCACCAAAACCGACACACGTGTCGTCATTCATTAGCTCGCATCTGAAATGCTTCTTGAGCTAGCGTTTCAGACATAAGTTCTCCACGTATCCGTGTTCACTACACATTTATGTTAATGTCACCCGTTATTCCCTGAAAATGCAAAATTGTAGCTTTGTGGATTGTGCTAGCTCCTCCACTAAAACGATTCAAGGAAAGAAGAATGGATATATACTCAGAGAAAGACAAAGCCGAAATGGAACAAAATGTGTGTGAAGCTTTGAAATTAACAGAATTTTTGCACGGATTGCTTGCAAAATGCAGTTTTCTTCCTTTTAAACCACTTGTATATTTTCTTGTGTGCTTCAGCACTGTCAACCGCTCTTAAGCTTTAGGTCATGACTAAAGCTTAAGAGCGGCATGATTCACACCAAACCATTATTTACTCAGCAGAGCAGACTGTGTCAGTAAGCACACCGTATATGTCTTTACCCACTAATTTGTCCTCAAGTAACTTTAGGACATCTCCATTTTCCAGCCTGCCGTATGGGTGATTACTCAATATAATCTGTAACACTGACAGAAATACAACTGTTTGTATGTTACTAGTTTGGTCTGTCATTATGAGCTAGATGAATCAGGAATCGGTCTGGAAATAAAAAAAAGCAATTTATCACTGTCAGTACTATTGTAATATTTTATGTATTCTAATGTAAAGTGTCAAAGAAGGAGGGTGTTTTTGTTGTTGTTGTTTAATAGTCATGGAGTACTGTAATTACTACTGAACCTACCAGCAGGTCTGTTTTCATGAGCGAGGCTCCTGCTTCTACCAGATAATGACAGATAGTCCTGTGACACAGCGATGCAGCCTGATGAAGAACCGTTTCCCCACTGGTGGTCCATGGTGCAGCAACAGATACAAAAGAAGACAGCAAGCAAGACTGAGCTGTATTTTCATTCTGGGAGTCAAACACAGCTGATGAACAGGCACCCGACTGGTTCTGTTTGGCTTCTTATGTTTATTCTCTTTTATGTTTTCTACACTTATTGGAAAGCCAGACACGCAGAATGAGACCAGAGCTCATTGGCATCATCATCAAAGCTTGAATACAGTCACATGTTTGCAGATAGAGAAGACACAAACCTCGTTATTCTAAGACTACTACTAACACGCAGTCCAAAACAAATCCCCTCAAGTTATTTGTTCCTACTGTAGCATCTAAATGTTTGAAAGGTAACCATGACAATACTTACTGCAGTTTTTCAGTGACATCAATCAGGTCACTTGGTGCTGGAAAACAGATAAGAAGGAATGAATGTAAAGTCACATCAGACATCCAACTATGCAAACTGTTTTTTAACCTACAATTAGGATTTCTGCACATTGTGCTTTCTAGTATTATATTATTATTAGCAATAGAGGTAGTAGTATTTTCAGGGTTTTCACGGTCGTGGCCCTGTGAGGTGATCCCACCTACTCGACAAATAGTAAAAGATGAACGAACAAATGGAGTCTATCCCAACTGTCACAGGACAGTGAGGGCTAACAGATACACACAGTTCACACCGCAAACTACGCCTAGCTCAGAAAGTTTTTCATTACTGTAAGTACTAGATTTTCCTTCTCCACTGGATGCTTTTCTGTTACCGTTGTCAAGGATGTAGCGCACCATGTCCTTGCTTCCTGCACTAACAGCATGGTGTAGCAAGCTGCACCCTGACTCGTCCAGGACTGTGAGGTCGGCTCCCTTCAGGTGCAGCTCCTGCAACTTTTGGTGACATGCAGGCGAGATAAAGACAATGTGTGGCAACAATTTTATTAGATATTATCAGAAAGGTTGTTTGTTTTTGTTTTGTTTTTTTATCATGATGCCAAACGAAATTTGTGATAAAAGTCTAAATGCATCACAATGAAACGCTAATCCCACTGTTAGTCGTTAAAAATGTCAATATGAACACATGAAATGGATGCGAAGGTTTGGTGAGAAAGCTGTTTAAGAGTAAATAGCATACATGTTTCCATGCAAATTCCTTTAATTAGCTAAGAAGAAAATAAATAAATATGCAAACACTGATCGGTATATGGTCAAACAAACCATTACTTACCTTCTTCAAGTCCTTGTTCTTCACACAATCCATTAACATTTCTAACAAGAGAGAGAGAGACAGACAGAGAGAGATAGAGAGAGAATGCAAAGGAGACAAAAAGTATGGAGGGTATTTGTGATTCACAAAAACACTCAGAGGCAGCCTCACTGCATTGAAACTGTAAAGCCAAGAACACACCAGCGAAACAGTTTCCTGGTCACGTCCACTTTTTTGGACATTTACAGAAACAAGTTAAAATGTATGGTCAGTAAATTACTGAGTATTACATACACGAGGGTCCGAATATTAGAAATACCTGAATAGCATTACAACTCATCACAAACAATGACTTCAATGCTACAACAGAATAATTACTCTGTATATTAATTACATGGATAATTGGTATATTTACTGAGTTGCATGCGTTGTCATAGCTGGCATTTTACGTTCTAATGGAAATTATGAAGCAAACAGGGATCAGCCACTTCAAATGAAAACCGCACGTAAATCCACCAAAAACAGTGTGGCAGCTGAATAATTAGATAATGCCACAAAGCATCATTATATTGTACATTCCCATGAAAACATTTTCAAACACAAACCATTCGTAGTGTTGTTACCGGGTGAAACACTTGGTTCGTGTATGGCTGTCTAAGCCGAGATATGAGATGAATGTTTATTAGGTTGACCTCAATACTTGCTTTCACTCCCTCTCTCTTTAGTAGCTGAGTCCTAATCCAGTTATGTTGGGCTTAGGGTGTGTGTGTGTGTGTGTGTGTGCGCGCATAAGAGAGAGTGAGACAGAAAGAGAGAGAAGGGTGCAAAGAGTGAGTGAAAGGAGGGGGAGAGAAAGCAAGCAGACTTCAAAAACCTCTAAGAGCGTTTGTAGCTGTAAGACAAAAAAAACAACACACACACAATCACACACAGACACAACAAAACCAAACACACACTGTGAATTAAATGAATTTAGCCGAGGGAGAGAATTAAGAAAACCAGAGAAAATAAGATTCGGTCTCACAACACAAGAAAGGAGAAAAGGTAAAAAAAAAAGAAAAAAAAGACAGGACACACAAACACACACACACACGTCACTTGGTCCACTGAACTCTTCAGTTTGATGGAGTCAACCTGTCTGACCCTTATGGGAGCTGTGTCTGTGTGTGTGGATGTAAGCAAGAAAGAAAGCCTGGAGTCGGATTTCATTTAAACAAATGTAAGGAAAACCGGACAAAACCCAAGCTTCTCCTGGAGTCTGTGTTACCTTACATGTTGAACATCCTGCTGTGTCTCCACTCACAATCATACACACAGCGCTGCAACCTCAACTAAAGCTAATGCTTTACATACAGTCTGCAGCAGCCATAGAGATAAGAATCATATACATTTATGGACTATTGTGGACTTAATCTTACTTTTTTTAATAAATGTGTTAATTTCCAAAGTAAAGAATAGTAAGCTGGTGCATTTTTGCAGTGTTGGGATTCCTTTATTTTCAGAAGTCTCACACTTACATTCACACATATCTGTTTAAGAAAATTTCAAAAGGCATGTCCACAACCTGCTTTGTGTTTGTGCTTCATTTGAACAGTCTTTCCTCCTTCTACCACACAGTAAGACAACAGGAACAGAGCCAAAGTGCAAAAGACTGACCCGTGTCACTGTTTCTGGACGGTCTGACTAAGCAGCTAATTCTTGCTCGGTGTCAGATTTTCTCAGCTCCACAGTTCAGGACCTCCTTCACCACAGAAGGTTTTCACAGGTGACTGCAGGAAGGTCCATTCGATACTCTGACTCTTTTACTACAGAGCTGTACTTTAGACTGTGGGCAGAATGCGATTTGCCATTGTTTTACCAAAACATGTCTTTCTTTATTATAAGCCTAATGGACTCTTAATCCCACAGAAGTTCAAAAAAGTTGAAGTTTGGAATCGTCAGAGTACATAGCAGTTTTACACTCTTCCTTGAGCGCAGGTGCAGTAAAGATAAATGGGATTTCCTGCCTTTATTTACAGTAAATGTATTTTTTTCATTTATTTCTGGCTGAACTGTGTACAGTGACAGCGGTTCCTAACCCTACAACGCCATACCTTTTAATTACATGGTGCAGCTTATGAAAGAAAAATGACTCTCAGAATAACTGTTGGGAAACATTAACTTTTAATTACTGAGCTATTTGCCCACACCATCCTTCCAGTGAGTAATCCCTCCCTATTTTATTTCAGGAAAAGTTGGCCTATCTTTTTATAGTGAATCCTCTCACTGACCTTTTGTCCGACCAAATCCAGTGTGACATTCTTCCTCAGGTGCTTTTGGCCCTACACAATTTATACAGTCGCTGTTTTTTTTCTGAAACCTGTTGCTGAGCATATGGTTGTCAAATAAATGATGTAAAAATACCACAAACACAGATATATAAAATATCCCAATTTCTGGCGATTCAGTAGGTGGATGGTTTGATCCCTTGGTCCCCCAGTCTGCACGCCAAGTATCCTTGGGCAAGATACTAAGCCCAAGTTTCTCACTGATGCACCCATCGGAGTATGAATGTTAGCTAGAAAGCACTTAAAAGGGTAGAAGAAAGTGCTTGTGTGAATGGGTGAATGTGGCATGTTGTATAAAGTGCTTTGAGTGCTATATAAGAATCAGTCCATTTATCATTTTAAAACACACAGGACCACTGGAAATATGATTTTCTCCCTATGCAGCAGCTCACTCTCAACTGATATTAGCAATTATTACTGTTCTTAATGATGACTTTAACAACTGACAGCAAGAATTCGGTTGTATTCATCTAAAAACGCACCAAAACGTGAACCAAACACAAAGCTGCTGGCAAACCAAGTGAAAACATGAAACTTCCCAAAGAGAACAAAACCACAGAGGTGCTGACAGAAAAGGAAGCCACGGCTCCCACCCGTATGACTCCCAGCATCCTAAAACAAGTGCAGGCAGAGCGAGGCTGAGAAAATGCGTCAAAGAAGAAAAGAGTGTTTCTTGAGACACAGAAGCTGTCTCACTTCTCTGTCTTCCACACAGACTTGTCAGGTACAAGTTCAGCACTGTGTGGAGTGAAATGTTTGAATGAAGAACTCAAATATAATGCAGTCAGGTACCTACAAGTTATGCCCTGGATAGAAACAGATTGGTCTCACTCTGTATGCGTGTGTAGTGTGCATTACCTTTTTCTCTCTCCTTTTCAGTTTCGCTCATCTTTTGGCTCTTTTCCCATCTGGAGAAACAAAGACACCAAACATACTGATTGCCTGTTCAAAATAACTAGTGTGTTCTTTCATGGTTCAGACACACTGTAGTAAAAAACGGGACAGCAATCTGCTCTCAGCTAGGAAACTTCAGCGGTTGCCCGGTGATTGCATTGAATCTATTTAGATTTGGTGATCACCTGCAAGTAGTTATGGCAACAATGTCATTACCAAGAGGCTGAGCGTGCAACTTTCCATCACAAGATGAATGCACAAGTTGCCTGATCTGCCTGAATCCGACTGCCTACTAATGAATACGCAGAGTCTGCAGCCAGACTAGCAACAGCTTTCTGGTTTCTGCCTCCAGTCTGAATATTATTGATCAGTCAGGTATGAATAGACTGTAGTCGTATCCCAATAACCTGTCAGAGAGCAAGGGATGGATTATATTTAATTTAATGCAATCTTAAGACCTTTGTCTGAAAACAATTTTGTTGCTTTGTTAGCTCTATCTGTAGCACGCCCTTTGGAAAGAATTGTCCATCCATCATTGTCCATCATATCATGGAATCTTGTTGCTGCTGTTTGGTGTTTAACACTTTCAGTACATATAAATATGAAAAAATAAGGATAAACTTAACCCAAAGAACAGATTGGGTGGATGCCTATGACGCTGCTTCAATTCAAACCCGCAGTGTTTCCAGAGTAAATGTTCAGTCAGAGTCTCAGTCTCCTCACCTGCTCTGTGCAGCTTGATGTGGCTTTAATTCAAAAATAAACCCCATGTTATTTCTGGATCACTTTTCAAATCCTCTATTTCCACTTCTGCTGGAATTGTCGTGTGATGCAAGCAGTGTTTTGTGTGGGATCAGCTCCAGAGGCAGCATCAAAGCAGGAATGTGATATAACCGTGCCCATATTCTTCCCAGGGTGAAGCATCCGTCAACACGTTACAGGGGACTTTGGCAGGTGACACAGCTAGATGGCATTGGAGACTGCACTCATGGGTAGAACCAGGAAGCGTTGTGTCAGTGACAACGCCTGATTCCCAAACTTGCCTCAACAAGAAATGACTAAAAATCGGGGTCAAACAATGAGTTTATTACTGAAGTTATGCCTTTCGACCGATGCCACACATGTTTCACCAGTCTGTTAAAGAAGACTTTTTTATACTATACTTCCTCATCCAGAAATAAACCAAAAAACACAATTTAAATGGAAACTCTTCCAGAGCACGAGCCAATGTGTTGTGTAAACAGAGACTATAGCCTAAGATCACAAGTACAGCAAGTGATCTCTCTCTCTCTCTCTCACACACATGCACACACACATACAGCTGTTTAGGGTGCAAAAACAAAACTACTTGTACTCATTATTCAGTGCGAAACTGTTTTAATGAGCACGTTACCATGTTGCTTTAATGAGTACTATTATGTTTTAATGAGCAGAGATATGTGACTTGACTCAAACTGACTGGTTTCATCATTAATGGATGAAAACTGTTAGCAAAACATTAACTTACAGAAGATACACATCCGACTGTCAGGAACAGCCTTCCTCAAATGATATCACACTTCTAGTGTCTGTGCCCATCGTGTTTTCCAGTGATATTTGCATGAGGTAGCTTAAGTAGTGGTACATGAGGGTTAGAGGAGGACAACCATTTGTGACTGAGCTAGACCAAATCAATATGCAGAAACCTGTCTCATATATTTATATACATTAGAAACTGTAAATTTATCACACAGATACTAATGTATATCAAGATAAAGGCGGCAGGCTTCTCAGTGTATAGAGAGAAACAGAGAAATGCTGTATATAATCCACAGGGTTTGTCTGCATTACTGTAAAATATCAGAGTGACTGTTGTTCCGATTTGGCTTCATTTAAATAAAAATGAACTGAACTGTGTAGTACATTT